>MU158875.1:0-21299 GCA_015888305.1 Antheraea pernyi | reverse complement strand
GGGGGGGGGGGGGGTGTGTTTACAATACAATTGCATTTTTTTTAAATGTTTGTTATTTCAGAACTTTGTGTTGTGATTTGGATTTTTTATAGTGAAACTTCTTTAGGCGCGACTAGGAGGTAACT
Organism: Antheraea pernyi; assembly: GCA_015888305.1. Taxonomy (NCBI): domain Eukaryota; kingdom Metazoa; phylum Arthropoda; class Insecta; order Lepidoptera; family Saturniidae; genus Antheraea; species Antheraea pernyi. Next base: position 21,174 of record MU158875.1, on the reverse strand, counting down.
GCATGACAATGCAACAGCAATTAAATCTTTGACAAAGATATTAATAAATAATATTAAATTGAATAAAAATCATACAGTGCAATTAATTATGTATATATGGGCGCGCGACTGTGCTGCCATCTGGTTTCAATGTAAGTGGGTAACAAATTAAATCAAAGCTTCATTACCTGTAGTAGCATCTATCACCTATTCTTATAACGCCAAAAAAGTTTTACTACAATCGCGTGTGACGGTTACACGCACTCATTTTTTATTTATTAGGAAGGTGATATTTTCAATTCATTACATTTAGAAATTACACCATGGAACTCCTCCAATTGGAATACGAAATGTTTAGTAATTGAATCATTAATAGGTTTAGGACAATCCAACACTAGGTAATTATCTAACTATGCGATCAAATGAATTTCATTACTTTCTTATATAGTGTTAGTGAGCACTGAGTTTAGTATATAGTAGGTTGAAGTTCCAGGTATGTTGCTGATGATAAATCCCATCCCATTCGATATACTATTAGTATTCATATATCTAATGTACACGTTACATGTTACAGTAGATGGCGTTCGTATCGTAGTTACAAATGTTTTTGAAAAAGCGTTTCTGTAATGTACACACCCACCCACTCACAATTTTACATTACTTTAATAAATTTTTAAAAAGCGCGTGCGGAGCCGCGGGTATCAGCTAGTATATTATCATATATATGTAAAATGTAAAATACCTATCAATTCCAGAAGTTAACGTAGAATGCGTTTCGAAATTGTAGGTAACACATTTTTAAGCTACGGCCGAATAGGCAGCGGACTTACAAAGGCTTGTTTGTGTCACGCACGACTTCAATAATGTAACTACGTACCAGTAAAAACCTTTGGGTAAACCAACGTATATTCTCGTTTCGGTAACAATAAATTTAACCATGAAGTCCCTTTCTGTTGGCTATATCGCAGGATTGGGATGAGTGTTGAATTTTAAGCGCATTCCCGAATGTCAGACCAGTTTATTATTATAATTAATGGAGAGTACGTACATGTTAGTCGCTGGAATAGGGTTACACTAAAAATGTATAATTTTGATTGCAACAGCCTAGCTGTGCTAGTGGGGTGAAATTACCGCATTTAATTTTGAAAACAAATATACAGTATTCAATTTAGGAACTAAGGAGATACTTTATTATTGAATCTATAAATAGTTTGGAAAATTAAACACAATTATTACATATTCTATTTTATTACGCTTAGTTTATTTATATAATCTGTATATTTTATATGTGTTGGATTTAAACAAATAATTTTACCTAATTAATAATTTTCTATATATATAAAAATGACCGTTGGTATGTATTATATCTGAAATTAATAAACTTAAACACCGTTCGATCTATTATCAGTAAAATAGGCGAGAGACTTCTTCCACGGAGGTTTTAATTTTGCTATTTTCTATTATTTATCGCTAGAAAGGACTGCAGCGTATCAACAAACTTCAATAGCGTTAACTGATTACCCACGAAAATTAACATATCTAGATATTTATGAACAGTGAACATTTACCATTTTTATATAACTTAATTATCTACTATGAAAGGAAAATAAATAAAGGATGTGTGGAGTCGCGAGTATAACTAGTGATGTATAAAGGATTCATAAAACTATGATCCGATCTTCAACAGGTTAAAAAAAGAAATAAAGGTATTACAACTGAAATGGAAACAAAATATTGAACAGTGAGTAATCGTTAAGTTGTGTCGGTAGCGGTATGCAGTGGGTGTGCGTGTCCTTGGAGTATGTGAATCAGCAATCAGCTCGGATCAGTGTATATATTTTTACATCTCTAATGGTCAGTACAATAGTCTAATACTATACCACTTAGCTCGATGTGAAATACAGGGTATATAATATATCTTTATCTTCAGTATATTATATGATATGAAAAAACGTTGTTCCTTTTTAGGCACACTGCACGCAAGAAGGACTCTGAGGCTAGACATAGTTAATGTTCATATGGAGAAATGGTAATTCAATATATCGAAAAATAATGGATGATGACGTATTTGTAAAAACTTGTAGCTGACGTAAGAGAATTTAAAAAAGATATACAACGAAACTTTTTACAAATTTTTAACATAAGAAACACAATGGGTGTTATTACAAAAAAGTTAAATACGTATTGAATACTTGCTTTAAAAAGGTTTCGTATTAAATGCACCGCGGTCGCTGAATGTTCGCCATCTTGCTATTTTGTTCCGCTTTGGTTACGTTAGGTTAGACTTAGACTAGACCGCCATCTTGCTCTTTTGTCCTGCTTTGGTTACGTTAGGTTAGACTTGCGAAAAAGGATAACGCGAATTTGCCTCGGGCGAGCGCGGTGCATTTAATACGAAACTTTTAAAAGCAAGTATTCTATACGTATTTAACTTTTTGTAATAACACTGAACATGTTTAAAACTTAGGAAAAAATGAATTACAGTCGAAATTCGACAACTGGATTTATTTACGTATATCAAAGTACTGTAAATATACTATAGAAAATATAATATGTAGTTGTTAAACAATTGTCATTAGTTAAGACCACAAAAAATTAAACATTATTATTGTATTTCGAATCTCAAGCAATTGATTATGATTCTGGCAATGTCTGTGTAAGAGGGTTCTCCACGTAAAAAAAAAAGGTTAGATTTGCGAAAAAGGATAACGCGAACTTGCCTCGGGCGAGCGCGGTGCTTTTTATACGAAACTTTTTAAAGCAAGTATTCAATACGTATATCAAAGTACTGTAAATATACTATAGAAAATATAATATGTTGTTAAACAATTGTCATTAGTTATAGTGAAGACTACAAAAAAATTACACATTATTATCTTATTTCTAATCTTAGGCAATTAATTATGATTATATCATAAAATTCGAATTTTAAATAATGACTATATTTTTAAAGATGTAGCCCAAAAAAAGTATATAAAGAAGACAGCTTGAGATATTAGATGTGTCTATAATTATGTTGTAAATATACTATAGAAAATATAATATGTTGTTAAACAATTGTCATTAGTTATAGTGAAGACTACAAAAAAATTACACATTATTATCTTATTTCTAATCTTAGGCAATTAATTATGATTATATCATAAAATTCGAATTTTAAATAATGACTATATTTTTAAAGATGTAGCCCAAAAAAATGTATATAAAGAAGACAGCATGAGATATTAGATGTATGTATAATTATGTACGCTTTTTATAGAGATGTATAGACAAAACATAACAAATTAATTTCTTAACGTAATTTAACGCCATTAACTATTGTTCAAATAAACCTTTACGTCGTTTATAACGTTATTATTGTAATGGGTGAGATTTAGAACTTTATAGAAAATTTACCCATGAAATTTGCAGCTTTTATAATGGGGCTTGCCTAGACGAGTCTATTGTAGCCGATACCGGTAACTTCCGGCGTCCATCACTAGTTCAGCATGATTATTATCGTGTCGGTGATTGATAGCATAGTTCCGCATACATATAAATAAAATTCAAGCCTTTTCAGATACTATTATCTAAGTTCATGTTATTTGCAATAGGAACTAAGCTAATAAAATCTAAAAAGGTGCACTTCAATTTCGTTTAGTGGTAATGTGACAATTAGCAACGATTAATTCCGATAAACCATATAGCTCCGTATGAAACAACAATGTCATTTTTACGCGAATGACGTAATAAAGTATCAGACAATGATGAGTGCACTGATAGAATAATTCGGTATATTTTTCGCAAATTACACATAACGTATATAACTTTTAATCCTGCATGTCATGTATTTATAGTTTTGACTAGTATGTCTGAAATCATGCTACTTTTTCATCATTAGAATTATCAAAACACATTAACGGTATTCGTTATTTCTTCGGCGGCACCGTTTGTATTTCTAGTCCAAGATAATGAAATACTAAGAAAAATGTTTTCACTATGCTATAGCTATTATTCTTGGCATATGATATATATGGTACAGCATGCGGGTGTGTTGAGTCACTCGACCGCACAGGAACTATATGGTATTGTTACCGTGACAAAGAGAACTCAACTCTGAGGAGCGGATTCTTTTCTCCTATCGTCACGTTCACTGTGTCTAGGCTCCAATAAATACATAAGGTCGCTATTTTGTAAAATTCGCTCAGATTTACTTCTTACTAGTGGGCGCCCAGTGGTCGACATTCGACCATAGTTCATTGATTGTTTAAAGGGATAAATATTATAATAATAGTTGTATGTTATAATATCATTGTTGAATGTAGAATGAAAAAGGGTAACTGGAACGTAAGAGTAAAATAATACATACAGTCGAGCATAGCAACCTCCTTCACAACCTTTTTTGAAGTCCTTTATTGACAGATGTCAAAATGTCTTTTTTGTTTACATGTGTGTATATGTTGTGTAAAATTGAAGCAGTAGTGTGAGTAACGCATATTTTAATTAATTTAATGTACTTCTAATGCATTTTATATAAAATAAATAAGCTTTCTGCACTTCTCCTCCATATAAACTTTAACTATGCCAAATTTCACGTTCATCCGTTCGCCCAATTCCGTTAAAAAGGGATACAAAGTTTAGGCTTCACCTATTAATATATATAATGATATTTCTTTTTAAACTGGCTAATTCTACTCATTCTCAGTAATTGAAATATTTGACTTGCGTTCCTAATCTTACAATAATAGCGCGTCTTGCCCACTTGAAATTGTTTTCGTCTTTATTGCCTCAATTGTCTGTTGCTCAACTGTCGGTCGGTTACGTAAGTGCCTTGTAATGTGTTTGTTGTATGCAGTGTGCAGGGCAAGGTTCGTTGCACTAGCTTGATATTTGAAACTTGCTTGATGCTTTCATCTGACACGTAATATATATTTGTTGATCTATCACATCGTTGTTGTGAATCAGTTTAAAATAATAATATCCATGTTACACTTATAAAATAGCTATCTATAAATCAATACATAATACGTATGTTGAGAACGTGTTGGCCATTCGATAACAAAGCGCAATTACTAAGCGATCGCCGCAGGTCACAGGAATTTATTACCTTCATAACTAACTCCGTTTTGCTTGAATAAAATTGTCGGTGTATAATTCATTCATATCGCTATATTCTAGAAATATCCCTTTAAATAATCTTATCGAGTTATTTGTACAACATCGAGTTCATTGAACTCTGGTTTATTATTTTACTTCAATTAACAACTAGAATTCGTTTGGCAACTTATCAAATTATACACAACGGTGTCGATATAATGCTACCAAGAAAAATGAATAGGTATTTAAATGTTCTAATTTGAAAGATATTTGTTATCAGAACTATAATTTGATGCGTTACCATCAATATTATTTTATTTTTATGAGTCATATGTGATCGATCCTTATACAGAATGTGTTTGTTTGCTTAGTGACTTCTATCAGTACGTCAGTTATTAAGCCTGTATTGTTTGCATTGGGTTAATGAGTGTTCCCGAGTCCCTGGTTACATTTTTTTTATATCTCGAAGTATAATAATAATACGAGCTCGTCGTAGCCTCACACAAGTACGATTTTGGCAAGAATAGTTCTTGAAAAATTTATATTCACAATAAAACTTTTTTGAGTGGGTAATTGTGTTTTCTTACTATTGATTCTAAGTTTATATTTAAAACTAGCGGTCCCGGCAGCCGTTGTCCCGCCTAGATTATAAAAAAAATCCTATAGACATATTATATACCAAAACGTTCCTCATTAATCACTCTATCTACTGGTGAAAACCGTATGAAAATCCGTTTAGTAGCTTTTGAGTTTATCGCGAACAGACAGACAGACAGACGTGGTAGGGGACTTTGTTTTATACTATGTAATGATGATATATTTTTGAGCACTGCTTATAACGTGATTATTGATTATTTGATCATTAAATATTTGACCAATTTAAATAATTACAGTAGAACAAAAATACGTTTGTATTCTTAATAAATGTGTAACACGTATTAAAACTAAAGCTTTTAAAGAAACTCACATCCGAGAAGTTTTATTCAAAGTTATTTGGCAAAGATGTCTTTCAAAGATTCCATATTGACGTCACTTCTTTTTGATATTACTTTAGGAAATATATAAAAACCGTACTGTCTACTCAAGTCGATATCTCGATGAAGAGTTTCCGGATCAGTGGAGCGTATATCCAATATAATATTGAACTATGAAATGATACGGTCCGCACGATACACTAGCCTATAGAAATTTAGGCGTATGATCACAGTCTACATACATGTCTATATCGCTGTGTGGGATGGAACCGTGACATAACTTGTTCGTTAACTATACGTGTGTTTGAATCATCTAGATTTATTCGAATCTGAAGTAATTGAGAATACACCCTCAAAAGATTCATTGCAACACAATATTATATTAAGTTTTTTTTTTTTTTGGCAACCAGTCTTCTAGTAGATTATTACTGCTATTGTCAAGTAGGTAATGGATATTACACATTTCTTGCGATCATTTCAATGAACTAACAAGAGAGTGGCCGGCCGTCTTGTTAGAACTTTCCAGGGAGTTTTTGTGGCAAGTCGGAATCCATACACAGTGGCATTATTTCCCATTCATTTCACTCGTGCACAATAACCAAAGTATATTACGTAAAACACTACCAATATTACAAAATATAGAGCCAAAAAAGGATTGTGTGGTTTTATAAAAACCACGGTAAAAGTGAAACTTTTTTTCACACTATAGACATTTAACTAATAATAGTCTATACACTACACGGTCAGTTGCTGCGAACTATAGGCGCCGCCATATTGGCCCTGGCTGCTCTGACGAGCATCGTTCACTTTATCCCTACTCCGCGGCCGACCATCACGCGACATGCAACACACAGACGAAAAAGTTTGAGACGATGTAATAACAGTTTCACTTTAATAACGCAAGATTATGTATAAAATTAAAAAAACCATATCTATACCAAACGCACTTATATTAAACAAACATGTAATAACAACTGCAATAGAAGATTTAAAAAAAATATAGATTTGATGTTACTCTGCCTTTGTGAATATTAAAAACAGTAATGCCAACATTTGAGTAATCGTCTTACATAGTAATACTAAGATAATATTATACTATATTATAATCATGCTGGCTGGTAAAATAATTGCGTATGCCTGCACTAGATACACTTATCTTATCGTTGTTTGAGTACGTTATTGCAGAAAATAAAAACGAGCATCTAAAATATTTTTAGATGAAAAGCAGTATATAATTACTCTAGTTAAAATGTTATCTCTCTCATGTCATAAATCTGTAAGTTTGTATATCATTTTTATTATGTTGCTAGGTTGATGATACATTATCATTTTTGCTCGAGGATTTCTTATTTTTGGTCACACATCGAAAATTCCACTGACTTGTATTTAAGATACTTTATAATACTAAGTTAGGCTTAAAGGACTTGTATCCAATGGCTTTTATAAATTAAAAAAAAAATCCACTGACCTGTATTTTCGTTTCTATTTCAATTGTCTATAATTGTATCATACTCTCGTTATCGCATTGTGTTTGCGGGTATTGTTACATGTTTGATACAGCCGGTATAATTTTAGGAAATAAAGTAGGTGTGACGAATTTCGTAACATTAACCTGCATTAAAATTAATCAGAGTCAGTTATCTTATATTCTTAATTGGTCCTTTATACAGAATATTTTACAGTTATACAAATGTAATCACGTCAGAATTCATTACGGTAATCACGGAACTGACTGTTTCCCACCCAAACCTAAAAGCTTTCTTTGGTTAGGTAACCTCTCCGAGACGGTCGTTTGCAGGCAAGTGGAGCGCCGACTGTGTGAGGTTTAACCTTTTCGTTTGTAACATCGGTGTCGCTTCCCTCCTTTACGCGGAAATAGGTCGGCTACATTACCTAATGGATTTTGTCACTGCCGAAGTTATTTGAGGGATGCTTCAGTATTGCTTATGGGCCTATCTAATTTTATTGGAGCTCTTTGAATGTAAATTGGTTTGAGTGATATTCTCTCATATAACTTTATGCTTTGGTAAATATTTGAATTTTACTTTGTTTATCGTCTTATACTAATAACACTGACGTAACGGTACGTTTATGTATATTGTTCAATTTTTACAACCGATTGTCTAATGTTTTAGTGCTTTTAATATAAGAAACCAAATTTCTGATGTTTAAATCGTTGTCAAGTAAATGTAATTAATCTATCACACTAGTAGCTAAAATAAAGAACCAAAGACTCTCGGACTAAAATACTTTTTCTTATATGTATATTTTGGGGATAAAAATTGACTGCCTTTTATCTTCTTTTATTGTATTTTTTTTATCATTGATTAGTTGAAAAGCTGTATATAGTATAAACTGCTATAGTGATATATAACTGAAATTCTTCTTTGGATTTAATTAGGTATATGCCTTCCAAAACGACTGAACTAATACTAATCTAGATATACATACATTTGTTAGAACAACTCGCGCACCACCTATTGTCAACTGATGCTACTAAATCGGTAACCTTAACGCCAACAACTGTTCAACATTTTTTGAATCGACTATCGGATGAACAATGCGTAAATATAAAGTATAAAAAATATCTGATTCATAATTGGTACACTTCAATCGTGGATTTCATTACGTAATGTTTATTATGTTGTTTTATTATTGTTTGTTGTTGGCACTTACGAGGTGAACGGTCCCGATATTATCAAGTGGTTGATTTTAGAAGGACCCTTTAGGGATCTTCTGAATTGTATCGGGAATAAGCTTTTACAGAGCTGTTCTGAGTATAAACACCAGTTTTGTTATAATGATTCTTAAAGCTTATAATAAATTTATTTCTTTATGGTTACAATAGTGTTTGAAGTTTAAGCTTAGTGATCTATATTTAAAACGATTAGTGCATTATTTTCAGAAACTATTCAAGAGTTATTTTATTAAACGAACCTTCTATCATGTTAAGCGATAACTTTATGACCTATATATACATGTATATATATATTTATATATATACTTTAAGTATCAATATGATATATAAATTACCATTTATATATACATTGTCTTGTGATATCGACCTTTGGGCTTTCAAATATATATTAAAGGTATAAATCTCAATTCAATAAAAATTGACCCTTATATACATACATGTGCCCTCAATTCTAAAAGATGAATTGTGAACTACTTACTGAATTAGTGTTACCTTAGCATTAAAAAAAATAGTTACAGTTTTAATTGGTTAAACAAGTAATCAAAGACTGAAATATAACAAATACGCAACTGTATTATTGTCTATATGAAATTGCATAATACACTGAGTGAGCTGTCAAACATTGGGTAAAATAATCAGGTCTAGTCTGAATTTTAGCGTGACCTATATCGTCAACGACGGGGAAAATATCGCGCAAAATATCTCCATCCGCCTTTTCGTGTCACCCAATTGTGAGGCCGCAAAGTAGACCACAGTGAGAACTAATTCTCTTACTATTTAATGTTATGACTCGTGAAGACTAAATAACATAATCCTAGCACTACTGAATGGGCTTATTACCGCTCAGGCGGTCTCCAATTTAGCCCTGTTACAAGGTTAATTAGGCTACTTTGAACATGTAACTGCCCTGCTGAGCTTTCACTGATTTTACTACAGTTACATGGGAAGCGATAATATCTGTAATCCGTTTATCAATATGTTATCCATTTTTTTTAGCCTATGACGCCAGCGATATGACGATTCTACCAGTTTCATAAGGATTACAGTCGTCTGCTCTCACCTTTAAAATCTCATTGCTATTTTCGAGGATTTCGCTTTTGAGTAGGTATTGTAACTTTTTAGTACCTTAATCTTTGAAAAGTTGGTTTTAAATAGCCATAGGGTGTACAAAACCCTTGACTTTAGATGGACTATAAGCTTCCTATGCTACTCTAGATTATATAAAAAGTAAATGCTTAGTATGTTCTTGACTGTGGTATACGTCAAACATATAGATAGCACCTTTCTTATAACATAGTTCCTTTTTTTATTGTAGAACGGCAAAATGACTGCACCATGCCTAATGTGCCTAATGTAAGCACAGTACAATCCAAAAACAATGGCGACCACCGAGTGACACACTATTTATCGCCGGTCGCCACTATCATGCCGGCCTGCAAAAAGCTGGATATGCACAGGCTGATCCCGAAACGCGACCCGCTAAAGTCAATCACTATTACGGGCTTTTTCGCCATATACATGGTGGTTGCGACCCAGTCAGGCTGTAAAACCCTACAACCCCGCATTCGCCATTGCCTCGTTCGTTATTCAGCAGGGTGCACCACGTGCAGGTGAGGTTGGCTTGGCTGTCTCAAGTCTTTGATGTTATTCGACACCCTTTACATCCCATGCTGATGACTATTTGATGTTCATTTTTTTCCCTGGTAACCACATTTTCATAATACATACAACTCTATCCTTCTTATACAATGTTAATGGAACATAAACGCAAGAGATTGTTTCGATAAGAAATTGTATACTGACGCAAATCGTACGCAGTCCGTCCTCTTTTTGTAAACAAACGTAGTAATCTTTTAGTTATTAGCAATTACTAATAAATATTTGCTTATCAAGAGTTTAAAATTAATATAATTCTTAATTTCATACAAGTTTACGTCAACGTTGGAAAGGTCAAACGACTGACTAATAAATGACGATATTTTTTGCAAGTTATTTAATTAATCTTCCACTATCTACACTCCGTGCCAAACTTATAGCTGTGCAGAACACAAATGTAGATATAAATATGTATTATATTATATGTATACATAACATCGAAACAATTAAAGGATAAATTAATGCCAATTTCAGATTAACATAACGATATTTTAACTTTGTTTTATATTAAACTATTGACGATATTATGTGCAAGCCTGAACTTACGGCTATAATCAAAGCAGCCATAAATATTGACGGGGACTGTATATTATATATATTTAATATCATTACATAGTATAAAACAAAGTCCTCTACCGCGTCTGTCTGTCTGTCTGTTCGCGATAAACTCAAAAAATACTGAACGGATCTTCATGTGGTTTTCACAAGTGCATAAAGTGATTCATGAGGAACATTTTGGTATATAATTTGTCAAGGATGGTTTTATAATCAGAGCGGGACAACCTCTGCCGTCCCCGCTAGTATTTAATAAGAAATCTAAGTATGTTATGTTTAAATGAATGTAATAAACACGTTTCAAAAATAACATAACAGAATTAAGGAAAGTAAACATTGAATTAATACAATCTGTTAAACGTAAACATTGCCTAGCTTAAATCCGACGACCTAAGCAAACGAAACACTGTTCGCTGAAGTATAATCAAATAAGTTGAAAGCCGCAGGTAAATCCGTAAGTTAACAAAGTAGGCTGAATCGATCCGATCGCAGATTCCGTGTTAAGCCGGAGTTGTTGAAAGCCGTGATGGTCGCCAGGGTGGCGATTAGAATCGGAGCCCTCGTCAACTTTGACACGCGGATTGGAGGACTTACTGAAAATTCTAGTCACATATACATATTCGCTGCTGTAGAACTGTACACTAGAAATGGGCTTATGAACCGGACGGCTGATTTTTATAAGACCCAGTTCTTTTAAATTACATAATTTGCTATTACTCTAGTTTTTCAAATGATGTAATAGATGCGGTATTTTTCCAAATTTATGATGCCAACAGTCTGTTGGCCAATGCATCATGAGGTCTACTATATTCATTTGTACGGACCTTAAAGACCTTAAACCCTTACGGTGTTATTACAAAAAAGTTAAATACGTATTGAATACTTGCTTTAAATGAGTTTCGAATTAAATGCACCGCGTTCGCTGAATGTTTGCCATCTTGCTCTTCTGTCTCGCTTTGGTTACGTTAAGTTAGACTTAAGAAAAAGGATAACGTGAACTTGCCTCGGGCGAGCGCGGTGCATTTAATTCGAAACCTTTATAAAGCAAGTATCTAACTTTTTTGTAATAAAACCGTTATGGTTTTGGACAGTCCAGGGCTTAATAATTAAGAATGACGAAAATAACTAAAGTATTTACGAACGAACCTATAATTAATAATTATCATATTCAGATATTGTTATCTGATTAGAAAACCTAAGACACTACCTGAGAGAGAGAGAGAGAGAAATAGGCTGTAAAATATATCTTTATATATAAATTTCTTCTGTGCGTCTGTATGTCACTGAACTCCTCCTAAACGGCTGGACCGATTTTAATAAAACTTTGTGTGCGTGTTCCAGTGGATTCGAGAATGGTTTAGATTCACAATTGGACCCGGTAGGTGGCGTTGCGGTTGACTTTTAGGATTTTTTTTTATTATCAAGGTAGGACCAGGCCAGATCCGCTAGTAATTAATAAAATTATAAACATTTTTTTTTTTTTTTCGAACTGACTATGCTATTGACCTGGCAAGGTCTTTACAGCTTCACCGGACTACCAAAATTATAAACAATTAAAATGAAAGATAGAAAACTCCATTACAGCTGAATGATTTTCATTACTTTATTATGGATACATAAACAATCGTATATAACAACGTGCTTGTTGCAATATAATCTGTGCAGATATTACACCCTTTATCTTTTATGAGAACTTAATCGAATGTGTTCATTCCTGACATCATGACGCGTGTCTGACCCTTTTCAAGTTATACAATTCGCTGCTCCTGTCGCTGATGAATATTGATATGCTTTCTTTTTACTCTCTGCACAAAAAAAAACCGTTTTATCGAGTCACTGTCTGTGAAAATTTCTTAGAGTATATTGTATATAATGTTTAAATAACATTTTACTTATATCTCTTTTGTGTCTCGTATCAGAAATATTTTAGCAAAGTGTTATTAACGAGCTTCACAACTTACTGTCATATATTATCATATTCAGTTTTTTGTAAAAAAATCCATTTTAAGAACATTTTGTCACTTGCTTTGCTCGCGATTTCGTTTGTGTTAGTATAGACTTTGTAAATAAAATACAGCCCACGTTACTAGATGATAATGTAGAATTTTATAGATACAGAAAATTTTAAAAATAGTTAAGCTATTTTTGAGTTCATTCATTACAAATAAAAAATCAGATCTTTGATCACAACATGACATATGTTGTTTCTTACGTTCAAGCTTATAACTAATCCTTAACTGTATTATCTTATATATTAATACGTGAAGCCAAAACTTTGTACCCCTTTTTAAGCCAATTGCGCGAACGGATGAACGTGAAATTTAGCATAGTTAAAATCTATGTGGAGGAGAAGTGCAGAAAGCTATTTTCTTTTATATAAAATGCATTACAAGCATATTAAATTAATTAAAACATACATTACACCAATTACACCAATGCTAGAGTTTTACATACCATATACACACATGTAAATGGAAAAGACATTTTGACAGATCCGTCACTTTACTCTTTGGCTCCAATTAATTAATTACCTTTTCAATATTTTTAACATGAATGACGTTGCATGCTTTACATGCCTTTTGAAATCAACTGGTGAAATTGTAGGTTAATTTTATAATAATATAATATATAAATTCGTAATATATATACATTAATAATTAATTGATAAACAATTTATCTTTAGTACATTTGTGGAACCATTGAAATAATTATTATTCTGTTTGCTCTTATTGGATGTCAAAATTTTTAGGTGATAGGACTGCTTTCACTTCATGTCGTTTGGTTTCATCTTGTTTGGATTGATATATCTCTAATTTTACTTTTGGTAATTGTATGAGATAAAACGTTTTTTTCCGCACAACTACTTATTCAATATGACGGCTTCTTTTATATCATGGTATCATCGTAAAATTTGCCAGTATATTTGATATGTATTCAAAAGTTTAAATTTAACGTAACTCTGTTATTGGAAAAGAGACTAGTAATGAAATTATGCGGCGTACTTTATCCTCCGAGGTGTGTAATTCGAAAGTCATTTTAATAAGGAGCTATTGTTTAGTATTTGACTAACTTAGAAGTAATGGTAACGTAATAATAAACGGAATAATAAGAAAATACAATGGTTCTCCAGATGATCTGATCGTTATTACCGACGAGACGACGCGACGCCCTAAAATGCCTAAAAGAATTTAATATCCAATTATAACAAAAGACAGGCCAGTATATTTGATATGTATTCAAAAGTTTCAATTTAACGTAACCCTGTTATTGGAAAAGAGACTATTAATCAAATTATACGGCGTACTTTATCCTCCGAGATGTGTAATTCGAAACTCATTTTAATAAGTAGCTATTGTTTAGTATTGGACCAACTAAGAAGTAATGGTAATGTAATAATAAACGAATAATAAGAAAGTACAATGGTTCTCCAAATGATCTGATCGTTCTTACCGACGAGACGACGGGACGCCCTAAAATGCCCAAAAGAATTAAATATCCAATTATAACAAAAGACAACTGCTTACTCTTTGCAGCCATACGATTAAATAATAATAACCGGCTTTACGTATTTTCTTAGAACAGATCAAACTACGAAGTGACCTCTCTTTCTCTTGTAACATAACTTACGTCACGCTGGTACATGCAACACTATCGTGAACAAAGCAATAATGTTATTATAATCATAAAGAGATCGTGTTTATTAAACAATGATGTCTGACATCATGTCGTTTACTATGTTATCTTCTTTATACTAATATTATAAAGACGTAAAGTTTGTGAATTTGTGGCGTTGTAGGGGGTAATATCTGGATCTACTAAAACGATTTTGAAAATTCTTTTACCAATAGTAGGCCACGTTATTTGTGAGTATCATAGGCTATATATTAATGCGAAAAACGAAAAAACTTTTTTGTGGAAGTCGGATTTGCAAAGTAAGTCGGAGAAAATACGGTCGCACGAGTAAGTTTCTTAGGAACGCTGCTATAACGATGAGAGATATATGATTGAGTTTCAGAGAAAAATCGTAGAGCCTGATACAACATATGTCTAAGTTTTATATTTAAGTCAGAAAAAGTAGTTTCTTATAAATGTTTACCGCTCAACTAAGTGGGCACGGGTCTGCTAGTGTATACTTCTATACTAATATTATAACGAAGTAACGTTTGTGACGTTGTAGGAGGTAATATCTGGGGAGTCGGAGAAAAAATGGTCGAACGAAAACGTTTCTTACGAACGTCGCCTTAACGATGAGAGATATATGATTGAGTTCTAGAAAAAAGTTGTAGCTTGTTAATGCCTATTATCGCCCTAAGAAGTGGGCACGGGTCAGCTAGTATATAATAAATATACAGTTCCTTTGAGGCTAAATCACGTCAAAACTACTGAACGGATCGGCTTATGACTGTGACCATTCGATGCGGAATTTTTCGTAGTTGTTTCTACGCTATTTATTGTATATTTGTGATAATAGGATTAATTAAAGCGTTCAAGAATATTTTATACGACAAACATATGATATTGTTTTTTCTATTTATTCTTGATTAATAATTAAAACCACAGCTTATACAAGGTTGCCAGTAATGCAACTCGCTTCCGCAATCGGATACCCTTTAATATATTGCTATACATTTATGTTTATAATTGGAATTGTACTATAATGTTAATTATTCGTATATTCGAGTATTATGTTCTTGCACAGCCTTTCAATAACAAGACCCGTAGCTTATACGCAATTTACATTGTAACATAATAGCCAGGGTATAGTGGTTTAGGTACGGTTATGCAAATATTTCCACGTTTAATGTAGACTTTATACTATTCAGAGTTTACGTTTGTATTTATTTAGTGTTCTCTAATATTGTTCTTCGAAATACATAGTCTGTGTTAATACAACATACAGCTAACTTTGCTGTAAAGTAAATGAATTAAGTTATAATATAAAGGGAAGACTGAAACGATGACGGAATCAAAACAGGATACAGTACGCCGTCGAAAAGCACTCATATCAATGGAACTAGAAGGGAGAACAAATTTATAAAAAGTAGGGTGT
The DNA here is from genome assembly GCA_015888305.1 of Antheraea pernyi. Classification (NCBI taxonomy): domain Eukaryota; kingdom Metazoa; phylum Arthropoda; class Insecta; order Lepidoptera; family Saturniidae; genus Antheraea; species Antheraea pernyi. Next base: position 5,186 of record MU158875.1, on the reverse strand, counting down.
ATGTGTTACTACGCACTTCCCGCTTGGAATTGTTGTGCCGTGTGTTGGTGTGCCACGTAATAAATATTCCACTCTTTATGTAAAACAATCCCAAGCGGAAGTGAGAAGTAACGTCCACTGTAATTTTTAATGACGGATTTCTTTCTGCAAAGTAACGCCTCCATCAATCAAACAAATCAATAATTTGCTAATTTTTCGCTTCGCTTCCATCCCCTGGGAATAGATTTTTTTTCTGAGTGAAAGGCCTGAAAGAGTCTCAAACAAACAAACTCACATTCGCAATTATAATATTAATTAGAATAACACAATCAATATCTGTTAGAAAGACGTCGAAGGGACTACTCATATTTAGTCGTAAAAATCGATAGTCGTAACAACCGATGAAGTTTTCGAGATTCAGCCGGGACTTTGTTATGGGTCAATATAATCGGTATGTTGTTCTAAAGTTAAACAATTTCACCATAAACTGTTTTGACTGTATTAGAATAATAAAACAGTTGTATTGAAGCGGCAATAGACAACTATATGGGAAGGACCAAGAGGAAAAAAGAAAAGAGGGCGCCCCAGAAAAAGATGGATAGAGGACATAAAAGCAATAGCAGGAAAGAATGAATAAAAAAAGCTAAGAACAAAGACAACATGAGAAACATGTTGTACCGACCCTACTTATGTGGGATAAGGGTAAGAAGAATATTAATTAGAATAACACAATCAATATCTGTTAGAAAGACGTCGAATGGACTACTCATATTTAGTCGTAAAAACCGATAGTCGTAACAACCGGTGATGTTTTCGAGATTCAGCCGGGACTTTTGTTATGGGTCAATCAATATAACCGATATGTTCTAAAGCTAAACAATTTCACCATAAACTGTTTTGACTGTATATGAATATTAAAACAGTGGTATAATAGCGACAATAGGCAACTATATGGGAAGGACCAAGAGGAAAAAGGAGAAAAGGGCGCCCCAGAAAAAAAAATAGAGGACATAAAAGCGATAGCAGGAAAGAATGGATAAAAAATAGGTCTGGAAAAGATTAGAGGAGGCCCTTTACCCGTGAAGTGGTTCCGATCGATGGTATGGCTATCAATAATAGTATTCAAGAACTTTTATAAATCTATATAATTTTCAATATTTTTGCTAACATGTAAACTTAATTTATCTTCAATAGCATCTGATCGCAATTAAATGGGCTTTATTATTATTTTTTAAGCGATACATTTGTGCAAAGAAAAAAAACATGCTACCTCTTAACTTTATTCGCTTTCACAGATTGCTACTAACTACATAAATCCCTTTTGTTAAGACCTCACCTTCATGAAAATATAGTACTTAGCAGAACGTTGACTCATAATAAGATTGATCAATTGGGTTGATGTAACATTTCCACTGAATAAAATGGAAAAGGTGAAAAAGCTCTCCAAGGTGAAAACGAAGGCGGAAGTAAAGGTCACGAACTAATCGTGTCTAGGCAAATAGCGGAACAAGTACGCAGCACGCGATCCCACGAACGCTCATTATTCTAGACTGCATTATAGTTGTTAATAGGAAAGCTTATCGTATTGCACGTGCTGCTGAGACGTGATTCCATCCCAATCTCGCGGTAATCCTACCCGGAAAACCTTATATACACCATTGTTTTGTTAACATATTGACGTTGTATTTACGAGATGTTTGCACAAACTATCGCCCGTCCAGTGTGACCACCGCCGCTGGCTGTTACTGTTTCAACAACGTAATCTGTATCTTGTGACTTAGTACGCGCTGAACGTTCGTTCGCACCTGACATTCACGAGCGATGAACGGTACGTTGTTTTGTGTTCAAAGAGTTCGTGAAGTTATATTTGTGTTGTTATCTAACAAGAAATGGAAAGCAGCGTCTTAATTAAGCTAGACGCCTAAAGGGCGCTGATTTTCGTCTCGCTTTGTGTCTACGTAAAATTATGTTTTAGAAATTATTGTTCTCTTAAAAGGCATACAAATCGTACGTTTATGTCAATGGCGTAATTCCGAATTAATACTTCAGCTGTTGTAGTTTTTAATGAAACATTTATTAATAATACTATTTCTGTTCGCGGCTTCGTCTGTGTTAATGTACATTTGACCTATTCCTCAGAAGCAGTACTTTTTTCTGGAAGAAAGGTACCATAATCCTTTGCCGTGCTCCTGACGTTTAAGCGAAATTCCATGACGATCGGTTTAATAGTTAAGACGTGAAAGCGTAACAAACAAACAACATATTCGCATTTATAATATTACTAGTTTCTGCCCGCGACTTCGTCCGCGTGGAATAGTTACTCTGGGCTAATGTTAACACGCAGCAGAAGCTCTCAAAAGGAAGAAAAAATTTTGATACATTCTTCATTGGTGCTCCGCTCGTGTTGATCTTAGCGTGATGATATATATTAGCCTTTCTCGATAAATGGGTTAGCGCGTTCAAGCAAACAATCTCTTCAGCTTTATAATATTAATAGAGAAGACTAAGACTTAGTATATATAGTAAGGATTTGACTACAGCTAACAAGTAGAATTAATAATAAAGAAAAATAAAAACCCTACTGCAAGAGCAATAAATTTCCTTTTTTAATTATATTAATGAACTATTACTTCATTCTGTAAATTATTGGTACGTAAAACTGATTATTAAGTCTCGTCTCTGTTTGAGATTCACAGACGGGTCGTACTTAAGTCTTATATAGCCTATCACTCTCACAATTAAGACGAATCTAACGACACCACATATGTGACAATTCTACAAATCGTTTAAGCTATAAAGCGTACCAAAGAAATTCGGGTACATACCTATGTTCGTAAATGTTAGCATTATCCTGCGTAGTCGACTAAAAGAGAAGCTCGATATTCTATATCACTACAAATTATAAAACAAAGTCCTCTGCTGCTACGTCTGTCTGTTTGTCTGTTTGCTATAAACTCATAACTCTGCTGCTACGTCTGTCTGTCTGTCTGTTTGCGATAAACTCATAAACAGGATTTTCATGCGGTTTTCACCAGTAAATAAAGTGATTCATGCAGAAGGGTTAGGTGTATAATTTGTAAGTTTTTTTTTTATTATCAGGGCGGGATAACGTCCTCCGGGACCGCTAGTTTTCTATATATAAATAAGTGAAAACGATAGTGTACCTTCTTGTTTTTTGTTTTCAACCGATTTTAATTTGTTTGAAATTGTTAGAAACAGACGTTTTTCCTTACATTCGTACATATATTTTTATTTTGTTGACTAAAAATGACAAAATTGTTACAAATACAAAATATTGATAAAATAATTTGTTTTTGGAATACCCAAAAAACAACAAGTTTTACGTATAAAATGATTTAAGTCGCATTGATATTTATTATTCAAATTTGCTTAATAATTTCATTAATATATTTTGGGACAATTTTCAATAATGGTTTTAATAGTCGAATTTCGGCCAGTGGTCGAACACTAGTCTGTAAATAAATGTGTCTTTTAAAGTTGTATGTATCATTAAAATAAGTCATGGCTCGTACCATTGTAATTGTATTTAAAAGATAAAGTCTTGGTCATTTAAAAAAATATGATTGGTTACTTCTCGTCTCGGTGGGAAATACAATAAACACTTGAAAATGTATAATGAATGTTATCGTAGCGCGTTGTTAATTTACCAATTTGCAATGGAGACTCCGTTAAATTGTCCGGCTAATTCCTATTGAATAGTACTTATTAAAGCGTGTGCTACTTATTCAGATGAGATTGTGAATATTTCACGTTGATTTTATTTCCTGCAATTACAAGAATAATTACAGTAATAGTTACATAAACCAATGCATTATTTCGTGATAATCGTAATTGTATACGGTTTTAAAACGTTTTTAATTATCGTTATTACTCGGTAGGGGTAAATAGTAATCCGGTATTAATTAAGAATGGACTGTTGATTTTATGATATGTATTTTATACCCGACCGCGTAAAGGGACGCTAATGTTTTTCGAGTCGAATCCTTTGACACGCTGTGTAACTTAATGGATTGATGTTTTTTTATTCGTCACATTTGTGTCCGTTGTGTGACGTATGCTACGTAATATTGAAGTACGATGATGTTTGCGAATAGAAATACAGGTCAGAAAATTCACGGTCCAGTTTTTTCTCCTTTACCAGTTAACCAACTGGTACTTGGGACTGAGTTTCTGTCAAAAATGATTTGGGAATTATGTGTTTTTATTATTGAAGTAAAAACTTTATGTGTCATGTGTATTATATGCATATATATTTTTTCTCGTGGAGCAGTCTCCACTTCTTCTTAAATCCCCACTTCGTCTGGCAGCATAAGTAAGAATGCCAGATTTGTACTGAGTAAGCCCCAGCGGTGTTCTTCCAGCACCATTTTGTCATATCGGTTGGAACTGCCTCTGCAATACTTCTACCCGACCCGACGACAGGTGTTGGATCCTCAACAGGGCACTGACTTGTGGGTCTGCTTTACATCTGTTTTAAGTATCTCGTGGCACTTTATACCTTAATAGTGGTCAAAGTTGTCCAGAAATAAAATGGAAGTTTTAGAAAACTTCTCGTAAATCCGGTTTTTTGTTTTTAGTTATTTGTTCTTGTTGTTATGATTCCTATGTTTGTGATAATTGATTTATCTATTTATGTTTGCGGGTATTTAAAAGTTATTTTCACATTCAGCTGCCTCGTTAGGATTTAGTGAAACGGAAACCATAATTTCCAGCGAGTTTTTTTTTAAATAAAAAGATTGTTTCTATTTTCTGCTTCCCATACCGTTTGAAATCCGTTTGAAAGCCGAGTGAAATCAGCTTTGTGTTAAAGATTAAATAGAAATTATACTATCGTCTATTACTCGCCATTATTTATAAACACGAAACATATTATCTAATACCAGTGATTCCCGTGACTTCATCTACGCGGTTTATTATCTCAAATGTTTTGTTATATCTCAAAGAGTTTAGGCAGCGTCTTCGACACAAGCTCTCAGACGGCTTGACTTTTATCGACGCTTCCAACGATTATTATTATATTTCAACTAATTTACAAAACATTTCGATAAATAAGAAACCTAAACCTACCTCGTAGATCACTCTACCTATTAATGAAAAGAACACGAAAATCCGTTAAGTAGTTTTTGAGTTTATCGCGGACAGACACACGTGGTGGAAGAAATTTTTTTTTTTCGAACTGACTACGC
>MU158874.1:541957-706497 GCA_015888305.1 Antheraea pernyi | reverse complement strand
TAAATGGCGCACGTTCAGCTTAAACAGGCTGTGTCAACGCTATTATTTGTATGACTATTGATCATTCATCTAGTGGGGTTGTTATAATAACATGCGTAACTTCAAAAGTAGCCTTGGTCGTCAGCAGGCAAATATGTGAAGACTTCCGACAGGAGCACGAGAAATTAGAAGGAACCGGCGCAGGGTGTTAGGCAGAAGCATCTATGTAAGGATATTAAATTGAAGGATGTGAGGATATTAAATTGGAGGTTTGATACTCGGTAGTTTAAGCAGTTTCCGACTGGCTTCAGAGGTCGAACTGTTGCCATGAACAAATTTCGCAAAACGTTTTTGCAACGATTCTAAACTCTTCGGCAAAACGTTTTTGCAACATGAAGACTATTATTCCGTGTACTAGTAGTCACTAGAATTTGCGTAGCTTCTTCATGGAATCTTAAAGGTGCTATGTAGCGCCCTAATAAGAGCGCCCTAATAAGTTAACTTTAGTTAACATAACTTGCATGTCTAGTTAACATAACTTGCATGTCATGGTCATGCCTCTAATAAATTGATTGCAGCGAAAAATATTCGTTAGAATAACCCAAAATAACAGAACCAAATGAGGAGTACGCAGCGGCACTAATGGTTGTAGTCAAGACTGTCACGTAACTTCGCTGAACTAGTTTGAGTGAGGCAGCATGAGAGCGATGCATCTGTTACCTGTAGTGGGTGCGGACAACGGGGAGCGAGGCGTAGCGTCGCAAGTGCCTTGCGTTCCGCGAGGTGACTCTGCCACTTCCCCGCGCCGCGCCCTAGCCTCGGGCAAACGATCGGATCGCTCGCCACGTCAATAAGGTATATAAGGTATAATGGTGCGGGCAAACCATTTCGTTCGGCTTTGAACATAATGGTAGGAACAACAGAAATTTCTTTAGATTACTGTATGGTATCTCATCATCATCAATCATTTCTAATTGGTAAAATGATTGGTTTCTTTTCGAGACATTTCTAAGTTTGTTGTCAAAACTGCTAGATCAAGAGTGCTTGTAAAGGTCACCACTATATGTTTGGCTCAAAATTAAGCGTTCTTGCGCTTATTTAGAGCCAAGCCAAAGATTTTACTATTTCCAAATTGACTAGATCTCTCTCTAAGCTCTGAAGACTTTCGATACTAGTATGAATCTTTTGGTTATTTTAACCCAGTGATTTTTACATACGATTGTTTTGAATATCACTTGGGGTGTTTTTGCTTAGATAGCTATTGTGTCTAACTTTCGTACTACTTCTAGATTACTACTAGAAGGAATCATTGACGGCTCTTAAACCCCTTTTCAAATAATAGGTTAATGTGTAAAACTTTTTATATCGCTTGGTATACAGATTCATGTGGTGATGGTGCAGAGCACATTACTAATATTAAAACCAGAGTAGTAGAGAAGTGGCTTGATTTCGATCAATCTAGTCTGTTTTAGGTAAAATTATTTATAATAGTCATAGTGCGGACCAAATAGATTCTCATATCGTATGATTTTAAAATCTATTAAAATCTACCGCGGTGAAACCGAATCCGTCCATAACGACGGCTCGTTTAAAGGCAATTAAGAAACGATGTAGTTTCTGAAAATTTAACGATTATATACTAAAATGTGGTGAACGTTTTAGTTCCCAGTTACCTTTATTAAAACAAATGCAAACCATGTTAAGGATTTGGTTTTCTGTATTAATAATTACTGTATTAAGTATTAATGAAATACAGGTAGTAGCGGTGACAATATTTGTAGATCCTCAAATTTCCACTTCGCAACACTCTGGGACTCGAGTGTCAAATGCAATAAGGTTTCAAACATGTTTAAGGCATCTTTGAGAGGGAATTGCCTTTTTGAATACATGGTTTTTATTCACAATTGATAATACCTCTGTAGTCACTGCTAATTAATGTCAATTCTTGTGTAATTAGATTCCCATTGTGAATCTGGCTTATTTAGATCACATTGGCGTCGGTGTCTCTACCACCACCAGGCGATAACAAACAAGTCTCATAAGTAAGCTTCGAATAAGGTCAAGTCAAATTAATAGAAGCGTTTTACCTTACAATAAAACACATATTAATTTACTTACCTTATTCGAAGCTTAATATTTTAAATTCTGCCTGGTATTATTATTCGACTCAATGAAGTTAAAAGATGGCGTCTCTCTATAAATACGCCTCTCTGCCATGGTGGGGCGAGACAAGAAGGGGATATGACCGGAAGTCAGATGTATTAACTGTCAAAAGTGGGCATGCCGGCGGGAAACGGAAGTGCCTATCTCATAAGTAAGCTTCGAATAAGGTAAGTAAATTAATATGCGTTTTATTGTAAGGTAAAACGCTTCTATTAAACCCCTAAAATTTGATATATGACTGATCCGACCCTGGATTTAGTAATCATTATTTAAACTGTCTACGGTTGATGTTTTCGGTGTAAACCGGATTCTTGGTACTTTTCTCCATTCAAATAAGAGATTTTGTTAAATATACAAAACTGTGACGCAGTGTTTTGCGTAAGTCTAATAATACTTACAGTGGCATTTAAAAAGCAGTCACATCTAAAATTAGATCTACCGACTATAAATCACATTTCAATAATTTTTAGAAATGACTGTCTGTCTGTTTGTATGAACACTTTTTTTTTTTTTTTTTTCTTTTTTTTTTCGAACTGACTATGCTATTGACCTGGCAAGGTCTTTACAGCTTCACCGGACTATTGTATGAACACGCATCACTGCTAAAGTACTGCGTTCGTGAATAAACCTTTTTTTAATAAAATAATAAACATTATAAAGCATATCTGCGAGTAACATTTAGTCGTTTGTTTCATTAAAATCGGTTCGGTCTATCAAAAGTTATTGTAATTTTAATGACGACGCGACTTAGTACGAGACATAAGTAGAGAAGTAATTAAATTTAATACATTCAGATGACTTTATTAGTCACTGTTATACATGGGGTTGTACACTTATTGTACATAAGGTTCCTAGGGACGGAGTCGCGGGTACAGCTAGAAAAAAACCGATTTAAAAAAAAATTATAATGTATAAATGCAATACGTCCTTGACCATAGTTAGGTACCTACGTAGTCTAGAATTGTCATAAACCTATCAACTTCTCGTATACTATACAATTCCTATTCGATTTTAAATAGTTCCAAGGTATATCTTCATATACAAATAAAATTAATTTGGGACCCTTTAAAAATATTCCCTTTACAATAAAAAAAGAAATTTCCGAATCGGTTTGTAAATGTGGAAATTCTGGGATAAAAAAAAATGTCTGTGTACTTATGTACACGCGTTAGAAGTTATACTTCTTTGGCGTAACAATATAATAGTCTTTTCAAAAATTTTATCATTCGCCTTATTCTACGTTTGTAGAAAAAACGACACTAACAATAGAAAAAGTTGAATATAACTAACTTCAGGTTGTAGGTTTTTGTGACGGTGTACGCGCGCATCGTAATAACTTCAGGGTGTTGGTATTTCGTAACGGTGTGCGCGCGCATCGTAAAAATTTACTCTCATCATTTTTCCCTAAACCACCAAAAGAAGTATAACTTAAAAAAAAAAAAAACAAAAAGAATACAACCGAATTGAAAACCTCCTTTTTGAAGTTGAGTAAAAATCAAGTTTAAATAACTATTTCAGAGCTATCCAAAACTACGAGACGCGATACTCCAATGATGGTGGTTTTGAAATTACGGCATTCTTGGCAGCGATCGGAGATTTCATTGGGATTTTCAGCTTGTCCCTTCTTGTCGGTGCTTTTATGGGATGTTTGACTGCATTGATATCCTTTTCATTAAGAGTGTATGCATTTATGAAGACTGTTTTCTTTGATTTTAACTCTTTTCGATTGGTTCTTTATCATCTAATAAACTATCTGTCAGTGGCCTTCTGTTTTAACGTAACTTTTTTAGATATGTACACATCTGTTAAAGTAACGAACTTGTAAATGAATGACAATTTTAAATACAAAATAGTAATATTTACACTGAATCACATATGGTCATTGATATGTTAAATTGTCGCAAATTCTTACCCGATAGTGTCTTGTAAATTTTAGCATAATAAATTTAATTGTAAAATATAAAAAGTCATCTACATAGCGCCGTGCGGATACAAGTGATACCTAATTTCTGAAATAAAGCTACAAGTAAATTATAGTGTAATCTCTGTATAACGTCGCTCGTTAGTATGAAAAAAGTTTGATTTCATTGATAGACTTTAAAACCCGTACATTGATATACTATTCGTAAGGCAATAGCCATTGTCTATTACGAATGAGTGCCTACGTTCATAAATTAGACGTCAATAAATATTAATAATATTATCAGTTTACAAAAGGCTGCGATTAAATCTTTGAAGTGCCGAAATTTTTATGTTTATTAATTGCCAGGAACACGTGTACTTTACTCTTGGATTGCAGTGCCTTTAGGAGATTTTGGTTTCAGTTACCAGAAACACACCAGGCAACTATCTTATCAGTCGTATAACAACAGTAACACTTAATATGACCAGTAAAAAAAAGTGTTATATGTTGACTAGAAAGTTTGTTTGATACATGCAATAGAAATATAAATGAAAGTGAACAAAAAAAAGTTTGGTCTTTAAATTACGTTATGAAAAATTATTTTACATTGTATTTATTTATGTGTCATCTGTGTATCATATCAACATACTATGTGTCGTGTCTTTACGTTTCAGTGTGGTATCCATAATTTTAAAATTCTTAGAACAAACTTTAACTAAGGTTCAATTTGTTGTTTATTAGTATTTGTTTTGATATTATTATTTTATATGTTAAATATGTACATGGAGTATCGTGTCCTTGATTATTGCTACTGTTCAACCAGTCATCTGGTATATTACATTAATAAAAAATGTTTATTTCTTAATAAGATATAATATCCAATGATATGGTAAACGATGAGAACACTTGCAGTGGTATAAAAATAAAGCAAAATTTTCCTTGACACATAACTCACATGACAAAGTTTACTCACGTGCGTGAATGGCCGCTTCTCGAGTCCGCACTTTTCGTGCTTATGTCCTACGCTGCCTTCCTTATTGCCGAAGTTTGTGAATTAACCGGTAAGTATACTCGTATTTATATATTTTAATACTGGTTATGCCAGAAACTCCGCTTGCGTATATTACGTACTGATAATTTTGTCTCATAATTTAATTTTTGATGTTAAAACTTCTTTAGCCCCGTTGAGCAATTTTTGTTAAGGATAAAACTTATGGATTCGCATCACCAATACCTCGACATGCTCGTGACGTATTGCTCTCGCTTCAGACTAGTGACGCCGTAGTATAGAGGCCTGTGTACATCTAATATTGATATTTTCTATTGAGCTTATGCAGCCCATCATTTGTTTGATGAAATAATAAATTGTATGAAAATGCATATAATTATTGTTCGAAGGACCAATAGATTTAGTATATATTTATTATTTTTGGTTTTGTAATTTCTAATAATGTTATTGTTATTTTATAGCCTATTAAACGATGATATTATAACTAAAAAGCTTTAGATACGTCATAAACGTTTCGACAGCGCCTTGTTAAAACTTGTCTAACTAGCTTATTTTTTACGGCTGTCCCGTCAATCCGCCCGTATCTAAACAACATATAACTATTTATTTTTCACCACTGATATTGAGAATATGCCATCTTACTTCCCCTTTTTTCTATAAGACAGTGTGGCGTTACAATATTACTTTACATACGTTATCGTGCCATTCGTTTTGTCAAAATATTTTGTAGGTAACGTATCTACATTTTTTTAGTTATAATGTCATTGCTATTTATAGTTAAATATTGTCCATGAATAAAATTGATTTTTGTTTATTAATACAGGCGTCGTAGCTGTACTATTTTGCGGTATATGTCAAGCTCACTACACTTACAATAACTTATCGTCCGACTCGCGCAACCGAACCAAACAGTTGTTCGAACTTCTCAACTTCCTCGCGGAGAACTTCATATTCACTTATATCGGAGTGTCGATGTTCACTTTCCCGAAACACCACTTCGATCCGTGGTTCATAATCGCTGGATTTGTATCCTTTATACATTTAAATTTGTGTTGTAAGTTTTTGACCTGATAACGTGTTATTATTCGATGAACGCCGGCTGCTCGCACGAAAAAACATGAGTCATTATCACGTTCCGCTAGTGCCGAGCGTGCAAGCGAGAGAGCGGAACAAACAACAGAGACGCGTGATCGGCGTAAACTTTCGGCTTGTGATACATCTATCTATAGAATTATTCAGTTCATAAAAGTATGCAAATTTTCATCAATGTTTTTTTTATGACGTTGTCACGTAAAAATTTCGTCCGTAAACCAACTTTACAGACAACCAATTTTTTTTTACTACTGCACAAAATAAAGGAATTATTTTTCGAGTTGTAGTCCGGTGAAGCAGTTAAGACCTTTATAGGTTGCGCAGTCAGTTCGAAAAAAAAAAAGTTTTTCGAATTCTTTGATTCTCGGCTGTAGCCGCCGCGCATAGTGGTGTAATGCCCTACCTTAACGATAGGTATCTAAACTTTTCCGAACATACCAGAGTTTGTGACATTCAAGGGCAGATCAATTGATTTTTTTTACTTCCGCCCTACCTGTAACATATGCTGCCCTACTTCATATTCGATTCTAGCTACAGCACTGTCTTTGACCCTATAAAGCTTGAATAGATTTTAACATATGAACTATGAAGTGAAATAAATTCGTGCAGGTAAATTGGTTTAACCTGCAGAAAATAGATTCGATATCCACAGGTACGAAGGCCAAAATATATCTACGAGTATTTCGGAATTCACGTACATTTATTAATTTAGATTGGTAACACTACCGGTTGACGGTGAAGGAAAATATTATAAGGAAATCTAAACCTAAGAAATGTTGTTGTAGTACCACCATATGTGACAAAAATATACAACACTGTTTTCTGAGCGCTTCAAATCGTATCGCTTATATCCGTACTTTCCTCTGTGAAGAGATCTTTGACCCAACAATGGGAGTCATACAGACTTACATTATTATTTAAGTATTTCTTTAGCCTACTATAGCAGAAAAATGATAATGTTTTTCGAGTGCATGTCTACGAAACAAAATTTATATCTATTTTTTGAAGAGCTGTGTAGCCCCTCAACGATGTGATGGATTTTCCACAGAAAATGTGATGTTTATATTATGGATGGATTTAATATAGAAAACGTTGTTAGATTTGCCTTAATTTTTGGAATGCTAACTACAGGATAGTTAAGTATGTCATTTGGGAGTAAAAAATAATAATTTTATGTACCAATATTCAACTGATGAACCTTTTTATTAATATAACATATAATATAAAAAGGTTTGGTATATGTTTTCAGTTCGATTTTTTTTCTCTTTAATAATAATTCTGTTTATCGTTATAAATCGAGATAATGTCTAATTTTTTTTCCGGTTTTATTTTATTTATTAATGCGAATCTCATAGCGGTTGTTTTGTTTATTGTTTTTATCAGATTAAATCCTTAGCCCTTAAAACTAGTTAACATCAACACTCGGCCGAGCTGTTAACATCTATCCGTTATCTTTCCTTTTGAATTTGGGACGGAAGCCGCCTATACCTACTAATTTCCAACACATGCTGTTCTTCTCAGGTAACTTTTATATAGACATTATATTTTTCATAAATAAATGTGTTAATAACTAAGAAACAAAATGTAAGAACTGAATATCTGATAAAGGCGCTTTTGAAGTAGTGATGGCTTAGTTAATAGCGTGTTGGGACGCAGTGTCGATGGACGTAGCTTCAAATCCTAGCAACTGATTCGAAGAATTCGGTGAAAGAAAATATCACGATGAAACCGCCATGCTACAGCATGGTAGTATGGCTTTTTCTAAGTCCGTCCACCCGCTACCTACCACCCGCAAGTTCAAAATCTTGTTTTTCTCTCGAATTCACTACGCTATTGGCCCAGCAAGGCCTTAACAGCTTCACCGGACTTCAGTTTAAAACCAGTCGCCAAGCACCTGTTGGTGTGTTCCGACCGCTGCACATGAGAGTCAACATGGTAAACACGCGAAACCTAGAAGAGCCAATCACCATGTTTACCATGTTAGACCGCATCGTCATTTAACATGAGATGGGATTGTGGTCAAACGCTAAAACCTATAAAGCATAAAAAATCATAATATCGGCTAATCATTTAATATTAATACACAACAAAGAATAATTTTAATAAAGTAAATTTTCAAAAAAAAGTATTAACCGACTTCAATATCAATCAAAAACCCATAAGGCACTAAAAAGCGGAAAATAAATAGTTTATCAAATTAACCAAATTAAATAAAACATATGAATATATGTGCTACCTAGAGATGTACTGGAAGTCGGTACAGTTCTTCCCGAAGACTGGGTTGTTTTCCGAACCGGTGGTAGTTTTGGCGTGCATAAGTGCCTTCTTAGGGCCTAAATTGAATAAAGTGTTTTTGATTTGATTTGATCCAACAGAAAATAATGTGTTATAGATTTTAACGTTTCTCTGTCCCTCTCTTTGTGTATATATTTCGAGAATAGAGAATATAGAAATGCATTTTATCTTATTCTCTCACAGCCTAAAACCTATATGTTTACTTATAGCCATCTCTTTTACGTTACACATTTTCGTTTCCCAAATTCACACCGTCCCAAAAGAACGTTCACTTAAATAAATATACTGGGTGAAAGTTTAAAGAGTAACAGTATTCAAAGAAATGATAGTTCATGGTCACATTTTAACATAATATAAAGTAATAATATAAAAACTAATACTAATAAACAACAAAGAGAACCTTAGTTAAAGTTTGTTCTATGATTTTTTTAAAGTATAGGTATAAAAATGAAACACTCAATGAACGAAAATGAAGGTTGAATCGCGAGGGCGCATCCGGTGTGAATAACCTTTAACATTACGTGCCGCGTAAACTATGCCTATCAACGAACAGTTAACTGTGGCACGGTTTGGCGGCGGTGCGGGTAGCGAGAGGGGCGTGATAGTACGCACACTGGCGCGTGACGTAGACTTAGCGTTAGGAGTATATATCAGTTTTATTTTTCTCTAGATAATTAGGTCGAATATTAAGCACTTGTTTTTTTAATTGATTTAGAACGGGAAGCGAGTACTGAATAACCTGTGAAAATATTACGACTGACTAACCTTTCACGTGGTATATTGTAGGTCTTCGTGGAGCGATGTCTTTCGCGTTGGCAATTCGTAACACCGTGTCGGAAGCGCGTCAAACTATGCTGACGACCACTTCGCTTATAGTGATCGCAACCGTCGTGCTACAAGGCGGCGCCGCGACGCACGCACTAGCTTACCTTCGTATTCCAACTGGGTATAAACAATATTTATTATATCACTAACAGGTGCCTGCGATTTTTTTCACTTGAACACTACGGAAACTACTCTTATCTGCATTCAAGTTGACTGTTTATATATTTTTTATCGTTACTGTGTATCGTCTCTGGAAAACCATGGTTATATGTAGTTCAGATTATTATATAAAGTCTACATATCTGCCAACATAAATGCAATTGAAATCGTTACAGCGGTTTCGAACATTAGCCTGAACAAACGGACATAAATTTAGAAAAAGCATATTTGGATTTTGGGTTTAAGTTTTGGTATGATTACATTATATGAGATCAAAAAAACCACTATTTCGAAATACGGAAGTGAGCAAACAAGAGTAAAGATACAAACTATTTTTTCAGACAAGGGCAAAACGATGAAAACGAAGCTTTGCCATACCGCGATGTTAGAAGTGTGAGTATTAACTGTATAATAAAATATAACCTATAAATATACTTGGTGCACTTATTTTGAAATATCACACTAAAGGTAGTAAATAAAAAAATTAGTATAATTACATACATTATTAGAGCAATAATGGGTAGTTTATAATAGTTTCATCAAAACATCAGGTATTTTCTAAACTATTTTTATTGTTTCTTGTTCTTACTTTTTTCGGGTGTATTCCGTTTTAACCGGTCACATTGTGTTCATATTTTCTATGTCGCTTCTTCTATCTGTCTCGCTCTTACAAGTTGCTTCTTACTTTAGCACGTATAAAGATTGTTTTTTTTTATTAAACTTTTTTTAAGGGTGAAGACTCGTAATACATTTAAATCATTCTAAACGCTTTCTTGTACAGTTTTGCAGACATAGAACAAAATAATACCAAATCCATATTGTCGATAACCTGTGTCTGTGACGCAAAGATTAATCTCTTGAACATTTTGGAAATATTAAAAAAAATACAATATTATGTTTAATAGTCATTATTAAAAAAATGTGAGCCGTCGCGGAACGTCTGGCAGATGTGAAACATTGAAATTATTTTGTACAGGTAATAATAAAACGTTAGTTTACGACAAGAAATAAATATGGCATAATCAAAAATAATATATTAAGTTTTTTTTTTTATAAAAAAGGATGAATCTTTGTTTAAAAAACATTTATTTTTACTTATATTGAACACAAACATTCAAAATCATATAGCGTGGCGACGCATGCAGTGGCGACACGTCGCTACGCCTACAGTAGGTCTGGCCAGACGCTATAGATGTTTCACATCAGTACGATAATGTAAATTCAATTTAATCACAGAAGAAAAATAAATATTCACTTTTAAAATACTAGTTGTTTTTTGGTAATATTTTGTATGGAAGCATAAAAATACACTCGTATATTGGAGAAAGACGATAGAACACTTATGCATGACTGGATTGCAACTTCCACATACAAAGTAAACAACCAGTCATTGCTTTCTCCTGTCGTATTTCAGCGACAGTGTATAGACACTATGTGTATAACCTTAAAAAAATAAAAATAAAAAATTCTTTAAAAAATGTATACTGCACAATATGGGTGTGATGCACTAATCCCTCGTGAAAGGGCATAAATGAACCGTGTGTACGGGTTCTGCCATTATATGCGATTAATAAATAAAAAATTATTGTGGCAGCTGTACCAGGCCACGGACACCGCTGGACCGGTACGTATGGACACGCGTATATAAAATAACGTTATAAGTGGGCTTTAACATTACACTCAGTGTGCTTGCTATTCATTATATGTTACTTACATATTTTCCTTGAAATTCTTAACATTTGGGTTGTATCGCAGGCATTAATAGCATTTGTTACATACAATTTAAGAGTTTTCTGCAGCGTCGCGTTCCCAAAAAATGTTATGTTTAAGGAAGATTTGTATAAGTACTATCATATCATTGAATATTTCATTGTATAATCTCTGGTGTAACATTCAATAACTTGTTCAATAGGTGTCGTGCATTTTAGGTACTTCGATAATTTACGTTCGTTTAGTGCCTCAGTTATTTAAAAAAAGAACTTTAAAATAACAATTGTGTTTATATGAGTTCTAATATACAGAAAAATAAATTCACAGATAATATTTGCCTCTGGTAAGATTTGTTTATTAGTTCTGCAACTATTTGACTCTCGATCAACATACGTTTAAAATCTCCTATATGTCCAAATACTATTTAAATTTAACCCGAATATATTTCTTGTTTAGCCAACGGATATAGGTTTCGGGCTCAGGAACATGGACTCTACGCAACCGGCCAGTTGCGACAGGCCAGCAGTAAGACTAATATATGAAATGCACGCATTGTTATTGCACGACTCATGTATAAAATCAGTGAAAGCTAACATTATATATAATTATATTTTATAACACCAATCTGAAGTTATTTCACAAAGATAAATGCACATTTCAGATTAAAAGAGTCATTATATTAATTACTAACAACATTAACAAACTATTTGCCTTATCTTTTTATAATTACCGAATAGTACGAGCATGTTTAATATATATAATTAAACAATTATTTCTTACACGTTCTTAAGTATCTACACTTCTTATATGTATTTTCTGAGGTTCGTAGAAATTAAAAATATGTCATCAATTTTGGGCTTATACAATGCAAGGAGATATAGGAATATCTAAACAGGAATAATATATTTTATATATCAAGATGCATGACACTTATTTTATAGCTTTCTTTGATTTTAATGTATAGAGAGGCTGCATGGTAGTTAAATGGTCTAATGGCGCGAAGGAAGTCACTATGCCTTGGCAACTAAACGGTTACGAAGTATGTAATATTCCTTTATATATTATTAATTATGTTTTAATTATTTAATCATGCATGAACTATGGTCCTACAATTAATAAGATTTACAAATACAGTATTCTATGGTTTTGGTTTAAAAAAATTCATTAACATAATAACATTAAATGTTTTTCTTTTCTTAGTTAATTTGTCTAATTTCTGGTGCGTATACGCGAGATTGCATACGGTTTTTTTTTGTTATGCACGAGCATGTTTTTTTAATTAAGTGTATTAAAAGATAATTAAACATTTTTAAAACAAGGCGTTATATTTTTAAAGCATTTAAATTGCAAACTATTTACTTTCCAATTAACCTAACTTCACGTAACATCCAAATCGTACGTGTCAAGTATCACATTTATATAAATACTAGTGGCGGGCCCTGGCTTCGCACGGTCACAATATACTAAAATGACGTCATAATTTTCCAAACGATTTAGATATATTTTTGAGACAGATATTTAATTTTCATCAAAGTGATAGAAGCAGTGTAAGAATTTCCACACAAGGATAAGGGTTAACACTACATATGTCAAAATAGCCTCTCACTTTATTAGAAGACATCCACTTTTCTCCACTTTATATACATATACATCATCATCATCATTACCCTTATCCCACTTAAGTAGGGTCGGCACAACATGTTTTCTTTTTCCACTCTCTCCTGTCAAATGTCATTTCAGTATTCACACCTTTTACGCACATATCGTTTTTCACGCAGTCCATCCATACCTTTTTCGGTCTTCCTCTACTCGTATATCCGTCCACAAACATACTCAACACTTTTCTAGTTACATGGTTTTCATCTCTCCTCATGACATGCCCATACCATACTAACCTATTACTCCTCAACTTCTCTGTCACTGGTACTATTTTCAAACTTCCTCTGATATACTCATTCTTAATTTTATCCATTCTAGTCACACCACACATCCACATTAACATTCGCATCTCTGCCACATGTAATTTTCTCTCATCCGTCTCTTTCATAGCCCAGCACTCAGATGCATACAGCATGACTGGTCTTATCATAGCTTTATAAACCTTCCCCTTGAGTTTCAAAGGCATTCGTGGGTCACAAGCTACCCCAGACACATTTCGCCATTTCATCCATCCTGCATTTATTATATTCCTCACGTCCTTACCAATGCCACCGTCGCTTTGTATCAATGAACCGAGATACCGAAAATTAAATTAAAATTACATGTAATTATATGATATGTATAATTCATATTACGAACCTTCCTGAAAAAAAATCTTTAATCAGTCGTGAAAACCGTATCACAATCCGTTGCACTGTTTAGAAGAACTGAAGATACTCCCAGACTTGTAAAATGGCTTTGTTTAATAAAATTTACTTACATTACATGACACGTGATTTGTGTGTTACGTCAAATTAAAAGTACATGTTTACTGAATATTTACACAGTTTTTTGTACGTTTATTATATAATACATCAGGAGACTCCACATGGTAGCGGTGACGCCAATGGTGAACAGAAAGCTCGTCTAGCAAGATTATGGGGCGCTCTCGACTCGAGGCTATTGAAACCGTTGTTGACACACGCGCGACCACCGCTGACGGAGACTCTGCCTGCTTTCATGAGGCCAGTCGCAAATGTACTGACCACCACACATCAGTACACACACGGCGTAAGAATCACTTTTATACAACCATCAATCTAATTATATTCACTATTCATTGTCACCAATTTAATTATATTCACTATTTATGTCACCAATCTTATCATATTCACTATTCATTATCACCAATCTAATTATATTCACTATTCATTGTCACCAATCTAATTATATTTAAATTAAATGGCATTGATCTTTTAAGTGAAAATACGTGTTATATCTGTATTAATTATGGGCTGTCTTTTATTTTTGCTAAAGCGTAATGATATATCGCCTTAATAATACTATGAAAAATTATCTATCTAAGATTTACATTTTATGATATATATTTTATATTCTTTATATAGACAGCCAAAACATATTTTACATATGTTCAATATTACAGTCCGGTGAAGCTGCAAAAGCCTACCAGGCCTTAGCGTGGTCATTTCGAAAAAAAAGCATATCTTCAATATTCTAGAACAATGTCTGAAAATACATTTGAAGAATCTCGAATAAGGTTTTACTCACGGAAAACGTGCCTAAGTTAGTGTCAAGATTAATCTAAATATTATTTAAATTTTCAGGATAATGGACTTCGCAGAACTGATTCCGATTCAGATTTATGCATTGATGAACAACAGCCTGTACCCACGAGCATTGATCCACAGGTAAAATCATTAATTAGTAAGTTAGTTATTTATTATCGTACTTATATCGTATCGTATATCGTACTTATTTATTATTATTAATTGTATCCAAGCTTTCTCTTGTAATATATTATATGTCGAGTTAAATATTTTCTTGGGTTTAGATTCTTTCAGCTTCTATTAAAATTCATACAATTAATATCAGATTATCGAACAACCATTTTTATAAAGAAATATAGTAAATTATACATTATACTGTTTGAATGCATAATTATTATAGGTATGTATATATGATTATGTTAATATTTATATTACTTTTATTTTTTTCGTTGCAGCTATCAATTAATATTCGGAATGGATATGGGCATGTTTGAGCTTTCTATTATTTGTGATCGTCGACTGTGATAATATGAAATTTCTCTATCTAATATGTAGAAATTGACAAATTAATAGAAATTTTTTAATAATTACACGCAGCAAATATGGCCTGGACTCGTGGACACGAGAATTTCTGTTGAAGGGATCACCGGAAGTAATATCTAAGAGGTCGTCTACTGCGATTACTAAAAATACGAGTGCCACGACTTTGATATCATTTTTATGTTTCGGTACAAAATATTAAAAAAAAAAAAGTAACAGATTTTTTTTGTAGTTCGTAAGTATGTATCGTTTCTACGCATATATATCGTCGATGTGCTTGAATTGAATTTGAATGCTAGGAGGCGGTATACTCAGCACTCCTAATGCCTATGCTTTCGCGAGATTACGATTTAGCATATTTCTTACTAAAAATATTATTCAAAGTCATAAAAACGTTTAGAAATTAATACGGAAAGTCAAAAGATCAAGTTCTCATAATTTTCCACATCAAGTAAATTGCTGTCGTTCGATCTCTGGTCCTTATTTTAATGTACCAAATAAAAAAGGGTCCAGCTACACTTTAATATTTAGTTAATAAAGACAGTTATTCCAACATTGGATGTCCTTAAATAATCTAGTCGGCGTGAAAAAATTACGTACTGAAATCCGAACGCAATTCATACCTATAGGCGTGAAGTTCCACTTATGGAAAGTGTTCTTCTTTAATTTTAATTAGACCCATTAAATGGTTTACAAATATGTTCTAAATAAGTTTACAGCTGTGAAGGTTACTTCGAATCGATATATTTCGCAAAGAAAAGTACACATTTTCACTGTAATAATTATCACAGTGTAAACCAAGAGCGAATAACTTTCTTTCAAGTCTCGTAAAGTGGCGCTTCTGTATGACACACGTCATTATATTATTATATTTTACTTGAATTTGTTGGGTATCCCTTTGCTGGTTAAAGGGCTCTACTTCGGTTATCCATATCTTTATTTTTTATAGTAGGTGTGCGTAGGACACCAGAGATAAAATAATATAATTATTGCAATAATCCACAATGGCGTGTTCCAAGCAAATGTATGGTAGCTTGGGCTCACAATCGACTATCTTTCGCCCTCACAGTTGCTCTATCTGAATGAATTTGTGGGCCAAATATATGTTCTATGTTCCATAGGCTGCGGTGACCGCTTTACATCAGGCGGCCCGCATGCTTGTTTGGTACCGTCGTGGTATAAAAAAAAAATGATACATTCTTATTCGATGACGCTAATTATATCAACTTCACAGCTATAGACTTACGTGGGCGGTTATTATACTTTGAGTTACTTGGTTAATGGTTAACTAATTTTAATATATTTCTAATAATATACA
Source organism: Antheraea pernyi (assembly GCA_015888305.1). Taxonomy (NCBI): domain Eukaryota; kingdom Metazoa; phylum Arthropoda; class Insecta; order Lepidoptera; family Saturniidae; genus Antheraea; species Antheraea pernyi. The sequence continues at coordinate 690,298 of MU158874.1, read as the reverse complement.
ATTATCAATCTCGTTATATAAAATGTGTTTGTTTTGAAATTTATGATCTCTCACGAATTATTAGCAAATGTAACATCAACTATATTCGGTAAAAATAATAGATTCATCTTGAAAGGTAGACATAGTAGTAATTGTAGGAATGGGAACTGAAAATGAGTGTCCATAAACAGTAGGACTCAAAATATTTAAATTTGACATTAAAGTAATGACGTCACACAAATCATGTGTCACAATGACACAAGTATGACACTTATGATCTCTCTGTAATGTCAAATTAAGTACAGATAATGGGAAAGAGTCAACGATTTTTACAGTTCACTGCATATTATGTAATTAGGAATAAAATTGATTAACCTAAAATGTCTTTTGAATAGGTAATTTGAATTGTTGTAATCTCAACATGTTGTGTTAGTTCCGGTTTAATATTTAATAATAAATATAAGCACAGTTTAGAAGATTTCTCACTAAAATATTATGTACCTATAATTTAATTTTAGCATAGTAATTATGTCAAGCAGGGATATTTTCGTTGAAGCAAAATGCAAAAATGTTGATTATTGTCATAGTAATTGTGATAATTATTTATTTTAAAACTGCACACTAATGTTGCCAAACTTAATTTACGTTTTAGATTCACTGCATTACATTTTGATTATCCCTACTGATAGAAGCATAGACAAATATACCCCTAATAGGAATAATAATAAAGTCTTTGACATATTTAGTGATTTATTTACTTAAGTCTAATAGCAACTTTCATTGAAGGTAAATAAAAAAAATCAGCATTTTTATCAAATTTGAATTAATATATTTTCTCGTTTGTACTTTATCTAAGTTATTAAAATTAAGGGGTACAATGTTGTTTATTATTTATCAGTTATATTTTGATAGTAAAAATATTTTCTACTCTCTAATATTTTAACTCATTCATAAAATGTTTTGTTACAACATTAGTATATCACTTGCAGTACGAAACGTGCTATTTTACGATCATATTCATTTTTAAATAAACCAAATTGTCTTATGTGTAATAAAATTTTACCTGAAAATGTTCTTAATTTTATAAGTAGAGAAACAACAAAATTAATGTATTTCCTAATATTATATTGAAAATATATCATGAAATTGTCTCAATTTGATTTTTCAATATGTTTCTAAGATTCTCAGTCATTTGAAATTTAGGACCATGCCCTGGCACTATCCAATCGGCCAAATCAGCTATTTTAGATCTATTTAATATTTGTTGCACTGGATCTTCACTACCTGCCTCCTTCCATATGTTTGGATCATTGATATCTTCAAACTTTTCAAATAAGTCCCCTTAAATAAAAACTTGTGTTATTAATGTAAAATAATTATTGATTATGTCAAAAAAAAAAAAACGTTTTGTTACATTTCAACTTAAATAATAAAGTAATATAATCTATAAAACTTGTGTGTACTGCTGAGCCTCTTTGTGAGGAATGGCGTATAATCAACACAACCAGCCCACAACATATTGGTAATCTCAAATGCTCTAAATAAACCACAGTTATGCGGTATTGTCATTTGTGGTGATACTATAAGAAATATTCTTTAGGTTTAACTTTCCTCACTATGTTTCTCTTCTATAGTTCTAACTAATTTAGTAGATGTTTGAGAATTACAAAAAATCATTGACACATATCAGAGCACCAATCTATGAACATGGAGTTGATATTGCATTGTTAAAACCACTCGTAACAGCTTATCTAGTATTAATTTAAACCAACTTTGATTACCGGGATTAATTAACCAGTAACTTGTACACTTATTTGATATTTTTTTTAAATCAACATACAATTCCTCCAATATTTTTTTTTAATTCATTGAAAATTACAACTGGTAAGTGAACTTTGTAAATTACTCAAACTGAAACAAACTATACAATAATATAGAATTACATCTTTATGAAACACTAGCAGGCCAGGTGGACATTGTCCTGCCTGGATAATAAAAAAAAAACGTTGACAAATTATATACCAAATATATACCTTCCTCCTGAATCACTTTATCGACTGATGAAAACTACATTAAAAACCGTTCAGTAATTTGTGAGTTTATTGTGAACAGACAGACGGATGTCGCAGAGGACATTGTTTTATAATATGTGATGATATGTATTTGACATATTATATATAATTAATATTACATAGTATAAAACAAAGTCCCCTACTGTGTCTGTCGGTTTGTGATAACTACTGAACGGATTTTCTTGCGATTTTCACCAGTAGATAAAGTGATTCATGGGGATGTTTTGTCAAGGATGTTTTTATAATTAGGGCAGGACAATGTCTGCCGGGCTCGCTTGTAATGAATATAATACACAAAACTAAACTTACCAGTCACTGCAACTGTTATATTTTCTTTGGTAGTAACAAGTACTGTCACATCGGATAATGTATGACCCGGTGTTGGAATTATTTTAACAAATTCATTTATCACATACTCTTTACCTAAAAGTAATGTTTCATATTGATTGTTTAAAAATGAACATTGAAAATTGATTATTTTACAAAAAAAAAAATTATTTACCTATGTCAAACGGATGTATATAATATTTCTCTTTAAAAGAAATATGGAACCCAACAATATGTTTAGCCTTTAGAAATAAATTGTTATTTCCAGTATGATCAGAATGTCCATGAGTAGAAATTACAAAATGAATCATGTCCGGAGTTATTTCATATTTTTCTAGTGCTGAAACAATGTAAAAGTGTAATCAATATTATCAGCATCTGAATTTATTCTTTTATTGTTCAATATCAATCAGTATCAATTATTATTTTAATAAGATAGATTACTATCCAATTTTACTTCGTATATAATTTTACCTGTAACAATGCTTTTTCAATGTAATATTCGTAGTACATCTATACCTGATATAATTTTTTCAGTATCCCAAGGTGTCATTGTATCTATTATGATATTATGACTGCCTTTCAATAATACACAACTACAATTAGCATCCATGGTACCGTTTTCGTTTATAACTGAAAATCCATCATATAAAACTATAAGTTCAGACATTGTAACAGTTACAGGTAACGCGGACGTGGGGAAATGATAAGCAATGGAAATGTAAGAAGTTTCGCATACAAAAGAAGAAATGTAAACATACAATTAGACAACTGTATTCTCAGTACCAATATAATGTATTATCCTCTGTGGCAGCAATTATGAAATTCAATGTTGCCAACGGTTAAATTATCCCTTCTTTTTAATTTAGAATCAAGATTTGCTATCGATATTTCGTAATAAATCTATAAATTAAATCATTTAATACCAATATATTATCTAATAAATCCCCGCTGGAGCGGTCGGGGACGCGGAAGGGGTCAGTACTTGAATGGGAGACCTTCTAAGAACACCACATGACGTTTTTTTGTTTTACTTTTTTTTTAAGAAGATTTCACTTCTTTCGCGTGATCATGTAAAACATATAAACACTTCCTGAAGTGAATCTTCGTATAGAAGAATTTTGAGTATCCCTTATCTAAATTCTCGCGCATTTTAAATATGCTCTAAACCCAGTAGTTAAACATATTTAATACGTATGTCATTGTGTACTTATATTATAATATTATTAATTGTTAAATGAGTTGCTAATTAATGTCCCTACATTATATTTAAATTGCGATGAAAAATAAAGAGCGCGTTTTCAAAATAATCTTTAATATTAAAATTTAGGTTTTCTTCTTATTTGTCACTAAAAGTTCCTTTGTAAAGCGTGTACTTTATTCATACTCGATTAATGAGATACAGATCAGAAACACTGCTCATTGTCTGGAGCGTAGCTATTATATTTATTTATAAGGGATCAACTACTAACAATGAATTGTATAATAATGAATATTCTGTAATTTACATTGACAGCTTAAACATATCGCTTGTAAACCAATGACGTTTTATTTCTCACGAAGCATCCCTTTATTAATCGTTTTGGCAACACTTTCAACTACTTCCAGCCTTGACCAGCTGTCTTAGCCGGTTATTTTTAGGTTAAAATCTAAAATAAATTGAAGAAAGCTGCCGTGCTATTCTATGTAGGTTATTTTAAATTTAAAACGCGTGCCAATCGTTATCTATATTAAGGAAATTGTGCGCATTTGAATTACAAAACATACTGTGACTTATATGCAAGTTCCCTGTATCATTGTTTACATAGAGTTATGAAATAATAGAGGGAATTATTAGTCGCCTATAGCGCACCAGATTTGAGTGAACCATGTCAGGTGACGTACAACCAAGAAAACGTAAAGATAGGAAGAGAAAGAAAGGTATGTAATTTAATTTTTACTGCAAAATGTTTTCTTCAATATTGAATGTTCTTATATCACGTATTTCAGATGAGTTAGGCTTAGAAGAGCCTCGTGGCACGGCAGCGGCATTAGGCGAAGGCGATGTATTCATGCACTCGCCACACGAACATGGCACAGGTGGCCACTGGTGTGCAAAAATTATATTCTTCTCCTTGCTTGCAATTCTTATAACACTTATTGGTCTAATAATACTCGAGAATAGAGGACTTACGGAATGTGAGTATAACTACTACTGTGAATTAATATGAATTTCCATAGCATTGGTAACAATAAAATGATATTATATAAATATGTGGTTCATAAGGCCTTCTTAGAGCCTAATTTGAATAAAGTACAATTGATTTGCTCTGTAATAGTAATTTTTAAATTAAAGTATTGATATTATCTGTATGTATACATAGACACTAGTTTTTTCAAGTAAGTAAGTTTCAGCTGAAAGGTTTTCTTGTATATAATGCTGTTAAATATATCAGTTACCATATTATACATTGAAAATGGGTCTTATATTAACACTTCACTTTTTAGTTTTGTTGGTTGAGTGGTTTAACTGGTGAACTATCCATTCTATTTCCATAGGTTTAAGCCCAGGCATGTACAAATATACTTTTTTTGAAATTCATATATATTTACTCATTTATATTGGTAACATTTGGCTTGACTTGATTGACTGACAATGTAGGTAAACATATTAAGGAAATCTGAACCTGAGACATATTGAGGTAGTACCACTGTATGAAGTAAAACATAAAACTGTGGATTTCTCAGAGTGTAAAATCACTCATATGTTGTGACCTGATGGACTCTATTAACATACCTATAACACACAGTATTCTCCCATTGTGGTATGTTATATTTTAATAAAAAAATTGTATCAGAAAAGTAAAGTGATTTTTTTAAATTATATATTACTGTAACCTGATTAAGTGACTACACTCTGCCTGATGATAAGCACAGTACAATCCAAAAATAAAGGCGACCACCGAGAAACAAACTGTCGATCACCAGTCGATGCTGTTATGCAGGCTTGTGTGTATCTCTTCACTATAATAATAAATAATATTTAGTGTTATGCTTTTATTTAACCACATATCTATATAGAAGTTTTAACAAAAAAACAAAATAATTTTTCAGTAGAAGCTAATGCAGTTGAGTCAAGGTATTCTGGTGTTTTGCAAGGATGGATTGAGGATGATAATCACCATGACGAACATACTTTGGACTTGAAGCATCATGTATGGGTTTCTTATTTTTCATGATAATCTCAGATTTTTATTTACCTTGTAAGATTCTCCTCACTTAATATGTTTTTTTTAATAAGTATATGTGATGCCAACCTTTTCTTTACAAAATAAACTGATAAATAATTTGTGTGTGTATATAAAACTAGATAGGTATGTCACTTGAGCTTAATAAAATGATGAACAAATTCATATTATTTTTTACAAGTAGCTAATTAATTATAAAGTATGTAGTAGTTTGAAGTAAACATGAAATTTAACAAAAATTGATTGAAGTAAATATTAATCATATCAAATGATTAAAATATTCACCTATAACGCTTTTATTATGTTCATTGGCCAATTATATGTCTTTAAATGAAACAACTCAAGAAATAGTTAAGATAAGTTTTATTGGTCACTGTTAAGGAGACAAAACTAAAATAATTATGACTCTTTAAATAGGATGATGATGATGGTGAAATTGACAAAAACGAAAATAATTTGAGTAACGAAATTGAGCATGATACTGAAGATATCAATGATGAGGCAGATAATCAAATTAATGAAGAAGATGATGATGAAGAGAGTGATCTGAATGAAGATGACGAAGATAATGATCTTAATGAAGATGATGATGAAGAAGAGAGCAATCTTAATGAAGATGATGATGAAGAAGATAATAATCATAATAGAGATGGTGAAGATAACAAGGAGGATGATGAAGAAGAAGGTGAACAGGACAATGATGATGGAAATGCCAGTGAAGAAGATAGTGAACTTAATGAATTTTATAATGTTAACTATAAAGGCAGCCTTGAAGATGACGATTCTAAAGAGCATGTAATCAGCTATAAAACGAATACGAAAAGTGTTGAAGAAAATGATGAGGTTCTATTATTTTCATTTGAACAGAATTTCTATTAATAAATGCTTAGTCATGTGTAATTATTTTTAAATTTTAACAGGATGAATTTGAAACAAATACTAATAATGATTACTTCGAAAGCAATGAAGATGATGATAACGAAAATAAACGAAAATTAAATGATAATGAAGAAGAAAATGATGACCAGTCTAAACAGGTTGAAGACATTGAAAATGATGATAGTGAAAATTATCGAAAGGAAAGTAATGATGAGGATTTAGAAGACAGAGACCAATATGAAAATGAAGATAGCAATTATAAGAATGTCATTCGTCATATTAGAAGAGACATTGAGGTTCAAAAATTTGAAATATCGATTGTGTGATCTTGTGAATTTGTGTGATTTGAAATATGAAATTACTTTTAATAAAATTCTTTTAGTTTAATTGGCACTAACAATTTTGAGGCTTATTTTAAAATAAAGTTATGGATTCAAATAAATAATGTAGTTAATATTGATTTTCAATATTTCTGTAATAAGAAATATTTTCGGAATTATGGCCATTTTGACAAATGTATGATTGTGCCTTAATTTTTTTTTATTGTATGTTAAACTGTCACGTGAAGCTAATGACTTATTTTTATGTTTCTAACTTATTTTTTTATTTATATTTTAATGATTTTTTTCTTAGAACTAATGAATTATTTGTATTTTTTTTTGCTATAAAGTTTACAGTTTTAAATATAAGTAACAACGCACTCAACATTCGCTAAAATCAACTGATGACCAAATTTTGTATGAAATATATAATTTAATTTCAGAATGACGAAGATTTTGTTATGGATGATAGAGATTCTGATGTTGAATTAGAGAAGATAGAAAAAGAGTATTCTGATGAAGAACTTGTACAGCCTGTAATTGAGGAACACGTTACCCCAATTAAAAGAGGCCTTAGGGAACAAGGTGTGTATATGAGTTTATTCTTATTTGAAGAAATAGAATTGTGCTTCAGAACCTCATATTTTTTTTAGATTGTTAATCATATTTTAGACTGTTCAGTAATTCTAGAATAGTGAATATTTTTTATTGATAATTTTATTAGCACATGGCATTTTGCTTTCCACTAGAAAATTCATATGAAAATATATCTGAAGAAGATGAAGATGACAAAGAATTTTTAGCACCAGAAGATATTGAAGAACCACCAGTTGTTGAGTCCATTACTGCCCCACGTGGCAAACCTTTAATTGAGGTATTTATATATTTTTAAATATATTATTTTTGATAATTTCCGATATAAAATGCACAAGGTTTTTTTAATTTGGAATTTTATTACGTTCTAACGAATTAGCGTATCGTAGAAATCAATACATATTCTTGTAGGAGATTGAATGGTTCCCAAATAGGTTCTGATATGATTTTTCGCTATGTCGACTAGTTTAAATGAAATTCAAAGATAGAAATCAACCTCATATGATATATAATGACTTCCACGATTTGTTTTACTATTGTCATCTCGAACAATATTTTCAAAATAATTATAGAAAAAACATTTTTTTGGTCCATCCTATGATTGTTGATATTATTCGTTGCTTACAATACTTTACAATATTTCTACAGTTGGAAGACGAAACATCTTCCGAAAAACCTCCAAACACTCTTGCCGAAGAGGAGGAATACGAGAAACAACAAGAAGAATTAAGCCGTCAAAAAGAGCAAGCCTCTCACAGTAAGTCAATTCTAGTTTCTACGCATGTATGCATTAAATTGAATGCTTTATTGTATATTTTAACAATGCTTTCACAGTAATCTATGCTGGCAATGCATTTAAAGCACTGAATCTAATTAAACAATTATTAATTATATGCAAGCATGCAATCTGTTAGAAGGTACTAACTATAATTTCATTTAAATTTTTTTACTAATTTATTAACAGTTAATAATAATAATCGCTTTGTAAGGTGGACATTTATAACTACAAATTAAATAACTTAGTACATATTATCCGAAATTTAAATACTGTAAAAATATATCTTATTGATAAAATTAATTTCTTTTATTTCACCCCATTTGCTTGCGTTATGTGTAATTGGGTAATATTAAAAATGTAAATTGTTTTTTTTTATATCATAGGAGGCAAACGCTAATGTTAAGTGATTACCACCGTCCATGGACACTTGCAATATTGCTATGTTGGGGGGGAGAGAAAGGGGCGAGGAGGTGGTCTCACTGACCGAACGAAACGCAACAAATCAAGCACTGTTACTTCACATCGGCATTCTGTCATAGGGTGGTAAGACCCAGGGCGAGCGGACCCATTCATGCTGAAACCAGTAATAGGTTCAGCGTGGCTCTACCACCTAAAACCTTTCTTTCTTTGAAGTTGCAAGTTACGTATTACTATACGCATAATTTAGACTAATTGCTTAAATAATATAAACGAAGCTGTGGCATATGCAAAAGGTTGTAGCGCGTCTAAGAGTGTACGCGTGTGTTGCAGTGTGGCTGAAAGTGTTGGTGGGCGGCGCGCTCGTGGTCGCCACACACGCGGTCCTCCGCCGCGCCACGGCCCCGCGCGGTGCGTACTCTAAAATAACTGTAATGTTTATGTTGCACACGAGTTTACCTTTAATGCAAAGTTTAAACAATGAAAACCTCTATAAAATTGCACCCACAAACCCTATAGATAGCCATTTAACGCCAAGTCATCTTGGTACTAACGGACGCCATATTTTACAGTAATAAGAACTGCGCTTCGTAGATTTATAATTAATTCTGTAAACATTTTAAAAGTATCATGATTTTTTTTCTTACATAATGTATATTTGATCAGCAATTAGCATTATTTACGAATACGAAGAAATTAAAATTGTAATTTCCGAAAACAAATGAAATTATTTTCACAACAGATACTTTAGCAAGTGAAGAACAATTCATTAGAGAAGAAACACCGTCATTAATTGATCGGCGAATGACTTTGATACTCGAAGAAACTCTACCAGGTTTGTATATTTCTTTCTGCAATTTAATTAATGGAATAATGTAGAAGTGTATATAATAATAGTAATATTTTCATTTCAGTAAACTCAAACTTGACTGTAGAGACTTCTCAGCCATCTATACCAGATGCAATGGAACACATTTCATTTCTTACTAACACTACTCCAATTTTAAATCAAGAAATACAGGAAAAAGAAGAAAGTCCCATGGTTCTTAAGGTTATATTAGTAAGAAATCTTATACATTATTACATAACATATGTTTATAGTATAAATTCTTTTCAGGAATTTACTCCTGTAGAAATGACAAAAGAGGAGGAAGAAGATAAAGAATTATATAGTGAAGAAGATGACGAAGATGTTCAAGAAGAGATATTTGAAGAAAAAACAGAGCCGACAAAGCTATCTATTACTGAAACGAAAACTGAATTAGCACCAGAATTTGACCAAGAAGATGTCTCGGACGACGTTGAAATAATAGACGATGAGCAACTTGAAGAAGAATTAATAGATGAAGACGAAGAAGAAATATCAGATGTCGATGATTCTGAACTTCTAAGACGCTTGGAAGCTAAATACGGCCGACTGCCAGAGCCAGAGAGACCAGGAACAAAACCTAGTAAACACAACTTCGTTCGCGTGTTTGCTTGCCCGTATTTTAGCCACTTGCTTAAAATTAACAAATAACCCACTGATTTGGCATGTTTAACAATGTGAGTGTGTTATTAATTTTATTGTTCTTATTTTACAGTTTCTCTTTAAGGTATTTTTGAGAGTAGAGATATTTTAATGCATGTAAATCGCATAAGGCCTTATTTTTCTAAAACTTTAACTTCTGCAGATTAAAGATTTCGTTATAATTATTATTTTAAAAAGTTAAACTTTTAAGGGGAAGAATATGCGTTAAGTAAAATTTTTTGATTTATAAAATATTTTCATGGTGTCAATCAATAGCTAGAGTTAATCGACGTTATGATGAGATATGGCCTTTCTCACATTTAGCCTTAAATTATCATGCAATTACTAAAAGAATCGCAGTTAAATAATTATTTAATAATCTTGTATTAATTGATCTATATAATTGCGTTTGAATGGGCAATGAAAAAAATTGGGAAAAATCCTTTACTTGCTAAATTGTGATACAATTAGAGTCAATAAACTGCCTATAATATTACCGTATCTGTCTTTGCAGAGGATGGTGGAAACAACATAGAGGACGAATGGCCGGGAGAACCAAGTGAGGCGTACTGGCGACAATACCTCGACCAGGCTGAACAAGATCTCCAACAGGTTTGAATCCAATATTTCAAGAGTTTTATTTTTTTGTCTCAAAAGGAGGCCCAATAAGTCTACTGTCTGACAGATTATTTAAGATTTTAATATTTTCATTTAGAATAGAGGAAAGTGATCTGATGAAATGAATCTCGTTTTAACTTCTGTACTATCATCTCAGTTTGTCGATACTGTTTTTATGACAGCACAAAGTCATTTGATTTCTTCTTTGTTATTAATTCCAAGACATATGAAATAGGAAACACAACCTTTAAAGAAGATTGGTGTATTCTTAGCATTTTATGTGAAAAATTAATTGTTAGTAGATGACGACTGGCACGCATGAGTTGTTTTTCATTTACTCATATTCCAGCATGCTATTTCTTATGCGTTAGCTTTGCACTAATTCCTATGTAACTAGAATTATTTCAAAGAGTACACCAATGTATCCTTGTAGTAATAACTGGGTCGATACATCTGATGAAAATTACGTCAATTTGCAGGAGTGGCGCGACTAACGTGTTTTTTTTTTTCATTTTACCCATTTCTCTTTTTCACCTTGCTCGTTGTGCCATTTTCCCCTTACGTCGTCGGCGGCATGTCCGGCGGAGACTCGCGCCCGCACCCTGCGCGCCTCTCCCCCGGTTCGCCCTCGACGACGTGTACATACCCTTTAGGGATGGCGATTCTTCTAAAAAAAACGAATCGTGATGTATGTAATCGATTCATGAAAAAATCGAGGGCTAGAGAATCGATTATCCAAAAATCGATCTCTTCATTTTTTTATGACCTTTTTTAAATATAATTTATTGTATCGGGTTTTATTTTTATTTACGTAGAAAAAAATCGAATCACGAAGTTACAGTGTCAGAGATCGATTCGATGTTTAAAATTGATAAAATTGAACGAAAGTTCTGTCGAAAAATCGATTTCAGATCGCCATCCCTAATACTCCTAGTTTAGTTCGTTGTTCCCGCGTGTGCGTGCGTGTTGTGTGCTCGAGTTTGTTTTGTACTAACGTGCGGAGGGCGAGTGGAGTGCGGCTGAGGAGAGAGCGGGCGCGGCCGCGTTGCGCGGGAGTGCGCGCGCGCGATACGTGCGAGCGAGAGCGCTAGACGCGGCCGCGGAGGCGCGTCGCGACAACGCTCTGCTGTCGAAAGCGATCGCCGCCTACCTCGAACTGCTCAAGATGAACGACCGCTTATCTGATCATAGACTAAAGGAAATCTCTGAACGGACACTGGATAGGATTAAATTTAGAGGTATGTTATAGTTTTATATTATATTAAGTATTCGTTTTTGTAGATTTTAGTCACATTTTTGTATTTAATAAACGTTGAATATTTTAAATACATGCTTTCTGTGATGAGCGCGAACCTTCGCAAAATATACCTATAATCTGTTTTACACATTTAGCTGAATAAAGTGATTTTAATGTACTACTAGTTCATTGAATTTTAATAATACTGATGACCACCGATGGGAACTAATTTTAAAACACTACGTTTCGGTCACATTACGTCTTCGTTAAGTTTTTTGAAAATATGTCACTCTCAGACAAAATGTAGTGGCAACAAATGCGCTATATTAATGTGTTAACTAAAATATCTCACTTAATAAATAGAAATCCTCAAGTCAGTATTTACAATTTATAAATTAAAGTAAAATTGGAGTACCTATAATAAATTAAGAAAATCTATAAAACTGTTAATTTGAATAAGGATCCATCAAAACATTGGCTTTACCACTTTATTAAATATGTGTGTAAAAGACGCGGTAGAAGTGAAACATTGAAAAACAAACCGAGAGGAGCGTATGTCTCACTGTTTTCCAATACCCGAAACCAAGCGATACACTGCTACCACGCTTACCCCCACCATTTTTCATCGGACAAAATGGTAGATCATAATTTCAAAGCCTTCCCATCTAGAAGTTTTACTTCAAACATCTTGCTTTGATGAATGTATGTCTTAGTTATAAAAAACTAATTTAGCCATTTGTCTAAAGATGGTAAACGAAGTATAGTAGATAGGGTATATTATAACATTTAACATATTACAATTCCAAAAATGCTGTGTCCATCCGCTTAAGTTAGTGCATCCGTAATTAATACGCCAAAGTTGCTAATATTTTGATAATTTTCTAAAAATGTAAAATTTACTCGATTATCGATTAAACTATTTGTTCGTTCTAGGAAACTATATGGGAGCTGAACCTGTATATAGATTACTTATAAAACGATTTCCTAATGATCCCAGTTACCGGAATAACCTAAGCATATCTTTTCTAATGGCGAACAGGTAAAATGAAAAAGTTGCATTAAAGCTATATACATATCGATAAATTTTGTTATATATAATAGATCATTCACATTTTTAGACCCGACTTGGCCGAGGATGTCCTAAAAGAAACCCTGCTGCTCTGGCCCAATGATCGTATAGCTTTAGCACACTTAGGATTCGTTTTAAAGAATCGTCATAATCGTCTCGAGGAGGCCGTGGACCTATTTCAAAAAGCTTTAGAGGGCGACATCGGCTCCGCCAATGAACCTCGCTTCTATTACCATCTTGGCGATGCACTTCTCCTCTTGGGTCGTTATGAAGAAGCCCATCAGGTCCACGTGCGCGGTGCAAAGCTCGGTCACTTTTTATCCCCTTCTCAACGCTCACTCTACAATGTCGAACGGTTAAAAAGTCGCCCGTGGTGGAATATAGAACAAACACCTTACTCGAAACTTGCTCGCTCTTTGGAAAAATCGTGGAGGGAGATTTTAAAAGAGGGTAACGCAGCTCGAGCTATGTACGAGGAAGAGAAAGAAGGACTAAAAGAGAAGGGAGAGTGGTCGCAGTTGGATTTATTTGTGCGAGGGAAGGAGATACCGGATAGGTGTAAGAGAGCGCCGGTGACTTGTTCTATAGTGCGGCAGGAGACGGCCGCTGCCGGATGTCGCCGAGGGCAGATCAAATTCAGTATGATGGAGGCCGGCACTCACGTGAGACCGCACGTCGGTCCCACTAACTGCCGGTTGCGAATGCACCTGGGTCTCAGCAACACCAAAGATACTTTCATTAGAGTCGACAAAGAAATAAGGTATACTAATTATTATTTTTTACATAGCTTAATTTATAATGTCACACATTCAGCGACACCATAAATTCATCTATCCCGGAATAATTTACTTTGACTCTGATTATACTATTTTTATATCTAATTTTGTTGAAACTTTGTTAATTTTGTACATGGGAAATATTTGATATGCAGTAAAATTATTAATAATACTTGTATATTTCGTAATATATATATTAAAATTAGCTTAATTCCAACTGATCATAAGGAATTTTTTTGAACAGAAAGTACCAATATTTATCTTGGAATTGATGGGCTATAATTTTATTATTATATACTGAGTACCGATAGTAATTATTGATATCTGTACTGGTATAAAATTGTATCACAGATTATGTTACTAAATGTATAGTATATAGATATTATACATTATAAATACAGACTACTATTATTTATTAGTGTAGAAATTTTGAAGTAAAAACTTTTTCAAGCATGTTGAGCAACTTTTTTTGGATGAACAAAAATCATGGAACTCGCATAATTGTCACTGAATGCTTTCTTGAGCTTTATGTATACTGTATATATACCACATAGATATACCTAAGTGCGTTATTAGTATACATTACGTATAATATTTCAATTTACAAATTATGAAATTTAAATAATTCACAGTATAATTTGTATAATTTAAATTTGTATAATTCAAAACAGAACACAGTTATTCTATTGTATTGACTTTTCACTTCTGTCGGCAATCCTTATGACTGCCTCTTGTTTATGTTTTTATGTATTCCTTTTCATAAATAGTAAAAAATATACAATATGGTTTTGAAATTTACTTTAACAATATGCAGGCAATGGGAGACAGGCAAAGTGTTGATGTTCGACGACAGCTTTGAGCACGAGGTGTGGCACAACGGGACCGGGACGCGACTCGTTCTCATCGTTGACGTGTGGCATCCTGACCTCACGTCCGCCGAGAGAAAGCAACTACCCTCCATTTAACTCGCATTACTTACAAATCATTATATTTGCTCGAACATATTTTTCAAGTGGAGCTTCTTTAGGCGCAGTAGAAAAAAATTAGACTTAATAAATTTCGTTTTTTCTGACATCTTTTGGTATATGAAAGGAAAGAGTGGACGAATCGTTTCAACTTTATCAAATGAGTTGATCTTCTGAGATCATCGTCATGAATAATCAAGTAGAGATGGACGATACTAAATAAACATCGATATCAGTAAGTAAGTACGCTATCCGATAAGAATTCAAATGGAAATATCGATGTTTTGATGAAACAAGCAAATATTTTTTTTAATGTTATATGAATATCTTTAATCATTATTAAGTATTTATTTGCGAAGATTGCATAGGTTCTGAGCAAATATATTTGTTACATTGATCAGAATAAAGAGTACTTCAAAAAATTCATTATATGTATTATCATAAATAGGTATACTGTCGATTTCCCATATTTTTGTAAAATAACTTTTTCTACCCCTAAAAATTATATAAAATTGTCATATTTTTGTGCAAGTAATCGATGTTTTTGATGACTTGTTTGATTTGTTTTTCAACTAGATATATTAAAACATCGATTATTTCACATTCAACATTGATCATCTCTACCAAGTGTCACTTTTAATACGGTCTTAATCTTTTTTATTGTTATTTAATTTTTCATATACATTTGTTCATATTATGTATGTGTGTTGATTTATTTAGTAATCTCAACCATCTTTAGTCATGTTTTGTGTAGTCTTACATAAGTATTTCGATAGATAGTATTCTTATTACTCGATTGAGTTATACTAAGTAAAAATGGAGTAGATATAATGGGATGACTATAAGTTTTGACTTTCAAGTCTAGTGTGTACATAAATTATATTTTAGATAACCAAAAATTAGTTTCGAATATGAACATTTTTATGAGGTTTTTACAACACATTTTTATAAAATTTTGAATGATTAGATAAGAAAACTTTAGAACTATGATCTATATTTAGGACTGAAATTTTTTATTTAGTAATGACGATTATTTTACTACTTATTGTTATCTTTATAGATTGTTGATGAATATAATGTCAATGCTCGAAGTCAACTTGTTTTATTTAATGGGATTATTATAAAAAAAAACAACATTCTCTGTATAGAGTATATTTGGTAGAAAATTGCCTAACAGTTTGGCTCAAATATAAATTAAAAATAAAACTATTATTAGTGTTCTTATCAGGGTACATTTCACCCGTGGCATATTTTACTTAATCTAGTAAAGCTTATTTTCATTGTTATAATAAATAACTGCTACATACAATTGTCATTGTATTTAGTACTTTTACCACAAAAATATCTGGACGGAGACAAAATACTATAATATACAAAATTATGTTAACATTGGCAGTGTTTTGCAAAAATCAAGTATTAAACATTGATATAACAAATCCTTTTATATTGTTACATTTGTTGGAAATTATACAAACATTTGACATCTTCGCAGATAATTGAACAAACATTTGACGTCTTTGTAAATAATTGAACAATCATTTGACTTCTTTGCACAGAAATGAGCAAACATTTAACATCTTTGCAGACAATTGAACAAGCATTTGAATCTTTGTGATTATTTTAAGTCAAATAAAATTAATAACTAATACACAGAAAGTGCCCACAGAATTGTCATCTATTCTATTATTTATCTTTACATTCACTGAATGCAAATATTTGCAAGACTGGTTTGGTAATTAATACCAATATACAATCAAATGTTATAAACCAAAAAAAAAGTTGAAATCTGTTCAGGAATATCTAACGCCGGCATTCAAACTTTTCTATACTCCACAAAATAATGTGATAACCTCATTGTCTGATGTTTCGTATACATTTAAATTTAACAAACATAAAATATATGTATGTAAGGCGATTATTAAATCCAACCTTTCTTTTGGGGATTACTTTGTTCAATCGACGAATATTTAACGGTCAGATTAGAGTGATAAAATCGATGGAATTAAGTTACGATTGAAAATCACGAACAACTTGTTTTCTACTTTGAGTAGTAACATGGAATGTTTCAAAATTAATCTACTCAGTGGATAAGCGTTTATGGTTTTCTACATGTACCTATAAATAAATCAGAATCATTTAAATCAGATCACTACATATATATTCAATACGTTCAAAAATATTAAAGTAATATATATTAAAACGACGTACTTATGTTGGCGGCAATCCTCCGAGGTTTCTTGTCAATGTTTCATTTGAGATATTATTTTATTAATGTCATATCTTGTTCATTATAGTTTTATTCACAAGTAAATCAGTAAATTATGAAACAAAGTTTCGCACTAAACAAGATTCTTAAGTACTACATTCTTATTAAAATTAGAATTATTTTAGAGCGTTTCGATTTACCCTGCGCTTTCGATGTCTATTAAACTAATTATTAGACTACTACGTTAAGCGATAACAATAGAACTTACAAAATATATCCAGTTTCTAAAATGTATGTATAACTAGTGAGCAGCACTTGGATTAAGGCACATAAAATTCGAAAATAGGTGGTTTATGGAGCCTAATTATTATATATGTCATTAACTGGTTGATAGGCCGGCGGACCGGGCGCCTGCGGTGTGGCACGAGCGCTGTACGGCGGCGCGGGAGGAGGGGGAGCCTGCCAACCCCCATCGCCATAAGCCCCGCCGTAACCATACGAAGGCGATTCACAGGGACTCGTTTTCTCTATTCTATTATCGAAACTTTTACTCGGTCCTCTCTCGTAACTGCATTCGATGTTATCGTAAGCCGGAACATGCGTTTCGTACTTTCTCGATGGATTAGGTTCGTTGTATGGGCCGACAACGTCGTAACCAGACTTAATGCTGCTCCGGCCTATTGTATTGTATCTGTTCGTTACAATAGGTATAGTCTCGACGATAGGTGGTTGATCATATGGTATTATCTCTGGTTCAGGGATTTGTTCATCTTCATGTGGTACATGGTAGGCTGCAGGTCTGGCACCGTGGAAGTTTGAGTATGAAGAATGTGCTGACGTCGGGCGAGATGATCTTGATTCTCGTGGTAAGGAAGCATTCGAAGCGAGATAGCCTGCGTTCCTGTACGACCTGCGGGAGCGACGTACGGAGGAGCCGGTACCGCGTGAGCCGGACCGGCGTTTCACTCGGCGAGGTGTCATTGGTTTTAAAGTGTTTTCACTCATGTTTGTCTCAGCAGAACTGAGTTCTATCGTGTACACGGGATGACGAGACAGTGTGTTCTTATCTGTACATAAATAATTTAATGTCAATATGTTATGTTACGCAAAGATTCGTAAATTGTAGATTGTGTAGTTTTATGTTTAAACTAGCACTATGTTAAGCAAAATATACTGCGTCAAAGTAAAATAATAGGTAATAATAAAACAATAATTCAGAAAAAGTTACCAAAATTTATAAATTAAACTAAAATTGGTATTTTAATTGTCATAGGAACTTGAATGGCAGAAATTGAAAAAAAAAAGAATTTACCTGACTTTGCTTGTTTCTTTAGATTCTTAAAGGCTAAAATAATGGCAAGTGGTAAAGCCGAAGCAGCAAATATAGCTGCTAAGATAGATTGCGCCAACTCGATATGATACCAATGAAAGTAGCAACCCTCGACACGCGTCGGTCTCCATATTCCGGGAGCGTCTAATTCACCCCAAACTGGCTGACATCCCCAACCGTTGCTCTCCCACCAACTTATGCTACCGGTATTCAGAGAAAGCAAACCACTTTCCTAAAATGTAATTTTATTAATCATCAGACACATGTTCAATTTTAAATTGAAATAACTATTTAATAGAACTGGAATTAATTAAAAGATCTTTAGAGGTAATAAATCTTAAGTTAAGAATAGTTATCAAAACCCTTGGTTGGTATTAGTAATTGAAAAATGGAGATAATAGAAACATTATTACTCTAATTTTGAACACAATTGGAAGTTTAATAACTTGTGAAATGTTTAAATGTCATGACAGCCTACATTCCAACTAACAAAATCTACATACCTACAAAGAACACTACAGGTAAGAATTCTTTTAGACACATACTCACTTGTTGCATAACTTGCTGTTGATGCAAAAAATTACTTAGGTAAAATTAACTTACCCTGTTTAGATTCCCCAGATTTAGGTAGTAACATACTAAAAAAATATTCCATATCAACCACATAAAACTCCATATTGCATACTGCAAAAAAAGAAATATTATTTTTTAATTATCTATACATATTTACATCAAAGTAGGGGGTAGTAATCTCAGGAACTACTGGTCGGATTTGGAAAATTCTTTCAGTGTTATATAGCTCATTTATTGGGGTAAGCTTTATATTATCACTCTAAGACCCATAGGAGCGGAGCAGCAATGAAGAATGTTGCAAAATCGGGATATTTTTTCTTTTTCAGAGCTTCCGCTGCGTCTTAGCCCAAAATAACCATTCCACGCGTATGAAGTCGCGGGCAGAAGCTATTAACTAATTATATTATCTATACTGATATCATAAAGAACTAAAGTTTGTGAGGTTGTAAGGGGTAATATCTGGGGAGTCGGAGAAAAAATGGTTAAGCAAAAACATTTCTTATGAACGCTGCCTTCCTACACTAGCCTTGCTTAACGATGAGAGATATATGAGAGTTCTAGAAAAAAGTTGTAGCTTGATAATGCCTATTACCGCCCAACTAAGTGAGCACAGGTCAGCTAGTTATGAATAATCAGAGTTGTAAGTTGAACTGATGTGGTGAATTTATTGTATTTTTCCAGTAGAGGTTGAATTCAGTTATTATCAAAATTTGTCCAAAAATAGAGGGGTTATAAGAAAATTCTATACCAAGTAAATTGCCATGTTTATAACCTTTGATTCACTAGACGATTTTCAAGAAATGTATTCCAGGAACAAGTAGATATCTATTTATTAATATCCTATTTTATATGTATTGAATTACATATTTACATTCATGTTCTGGCTCTGGCTTACTATGTATGGTGTCTATGGTACTATTCATGTAAGGTTTAAGTAGATTTATATTGCTGCCATAACAAAAACTAGAATGCCGAAGTTCAGATTAAGAAATAAGTAATCCAATATAACTCAAATAGTTTTTCATTAGGCAAGCATTAATGCTTCAATGTTCTTCTGTATTACAGATATAATATTGACAATCATAATATCACACACACAGAACAGTTTATCTTGCTTATTCTTTAATAAAATATAATAAGATTAGTGCCATCAGTTTCTTGAGATCATGATGTTTGCACTATTGGCAGCTCACTTTTTAACAAAAGCATAAATCTTAAATTTAACAGTGATAGAGTATGTTTTAGATTAGTAGGGCCTGTACAAGTGTCAAATTCAGAATCAAAATCAAATTCAGACCTCTGCCACTTTTATTTATGCTGCAAAGTAATGGTGCTGTTTTAGTTAAT
This sequence comes from Antheraea pernyi, assembly GCA_015888305.1. Classification (NCBI taxonomy): domain Eukaryota; kingdom Metazoa; phylum Arthropoda; class Insecta; order Lepidoptera; family Saturniidae; genus Antheraea; species Antheraea pernyi. The sequence continues at coordinate 670,074 of MU158874.1, read as the reverse complement.
AGGGTGTGTTTGACCATACACATATGCACACAAGGCGTTCAAACTCAGCTTTTATCTGTATCAAAATATCATAACTAGTTTCAGGATTGGCAAATTTTCGAGGTCAGTTCAGATTGCAAAGACCACTTAACAACAGGTGTAACGTCAGTTCATCATCATAACAGCCTGTGCGGGACCCCACTGCAGGGTCATAGGCCTCCTCCTGAAGGATTGTATGGACATAATCACAACAGCAGCCCACAATTTATTGGCAATTTCAAACTCAAAGACATCCACAGTTCTATATTACCCCACACATGTTTGTACTTCAAGAACATTTTTGAGGTTTTCTCATGGTGTTTTCAACCAATACTATTATATATTGAAATTTAGTATATGTACACAAATTCTGAAAAAATTGTTGGTACATGATAGATTTCAAATGAATATTGCACCAGTCAAACTAATCTACCGCCAATTAGTATCTTCACAAAAACCAATTAGTACATTCATAACATATCTATCTATAACATGAGATACATACTTGTGATTAGGTGATAATATACTTGCCAAGGAATTCTAAACATTCAAAATAGAATACAAAAATCAGTTTAAAAGATCAACTAAAGACTAATTAAAGTATATTTAAAGATCTGAAATGTGTTTTAAATTAATAACAAAAAAAATAGACCACAATTACATTATCGAATACTAGCTTCTGCCCGCAACTTTGTTCGCGTGTAATAGATACTTTAGGCTAACGCTATAATGCAGCGGAAGCTATCAAGGGGAAGAAATACCTCGATTTTGAAACATTGTTCATTGGTGCTCCGCTCTTTGTTGGTCTTAGTTGGATGATATATAGCCTATATCCTTTCTCGATAAATGAGCTATATAACATTGAAAAAAAATTTTAAATCGGACCCATCGTTCCTGAGATTACCCCCTACAAAGTCACTAACTCACAAACTTTACCTCTTTTTAATGTTAGTATAGACAACATCTTTAGGATGTAATTTAAGTCAATAACTGGTGACGTTTAGTTATCAGAACTTGTTTTTAGATGAAGCTATAACATTAAATTCACCTATAATTGGAATAGTCTTACAATAAAAACATAATAAGCTTATTGAACAAGGTATTAGACTACGAAATCTTAAGCATAATTTAATACATGTTTTTATCCAAGACATGTTACATCACTTCACCATAACATATAGGTGAAAGTTAAACAAGCATAAAAGTGGGGCATTCTTTTCTAATGTATATTTCTCTTATCTAATACATACCGCAATCAGGTACTTGGTAATGCACTGCACAGCTCCGAATGACCCGAAAATTATTAGTAAAATGTTTATAAAATTTGTTATTATTGTCAACCACATGTACCCCAAAAAATCAAAAACTTGCCGCTGAACTGTAATTATCTGAAAAGAAAATATAACTTTCGTAAATTTGCATGATACTTTATTTAATTTATTATATTCATTTTAACACAAAATCAATATTAACAAAACTTATCAAAACTTTTTTCCGTTGTCAAACAAACTTTTTTAAATATACGCATAGGACCTACTAGGTCTACAGAAACTCTTGAAGAAATATAAAAGTTTTATATTAACGTACCAATTCCAGTACACAAATGATGAGTAATACAGTTCTTAGGCCACAAACAGCCATCTCGAAGTTATTTATAACTTTTAAAGTATTATTCTGCGTTGTCGCTACTTAGATCATCCTTACATTTTGTGTTAGACATTCTTAAACCGCGAAAATCGTGGTTATTTAAAAACAAAACAACAGCGTGTATATAAATTTATATCAAATCGTATTAGGCATCACCAACAATAACAAAAAATGTCTAATTGTCATTTGACATCATTTTGAGTTTTTTTTGAGGTTACAATTTATAAAACGTTCAGGAATTGTTAATTGGCAAAAATTCATCAACAATCAGTGTCATATTCTCAAAGTATCTGAAGAAAAAAAAAACACAATTATAGAGAATTAATGTTTATAATTGTAAAAGTTGTATAGGAGGATATTTAAACGGATTAGTTTACATTTTTTAAGAATATTTTGTTAGCCAAAGGAGAGATTCAGAAATATATTTATGAAATCAATTTTATTTAAAAATCAATGCAATTGATGATGATTATTTATTCCTAAATCGTTTTATTTTGATAGTCCTTCTTGATAAATAACTAAATTTTTTAGACTACACCTTATGATGCTAATTAGATTCTTTATGATATCATAATAACTTAATAATAAATCTTAATAAAATAATAAGTCTTGTAGGTTCGAATTTTAGAATATGTCGGACCTTTCCGTAAAGGAAATCGTCGCGACTTAATTACATTTAGGTTGTGTGTCTTTAAAGCACCTCGTCTAAAACCGCGGAGTCACAGAATGCTAAGTGGTTACTGTAACCTATGGCAAAATACAATACAGACCAAAACCTACAATCCTGTGGCCAATCGTAATAAGTTGCTACTCATGAGAATTGTGTTGGACCATCTTATGTGCCAATGCATTATATCAAATTAACCTTGGAATCTATATCTATACTAATATATAAAGCTGAAGAGTTTGTTTGTTTGTTTGTTTGTTTGGTTGAACGCTATGATCTCAGGAACTACCAGTCTGATTTGAGAAAGTCTTTCGGTTTTAGATAGTTCATTTATCGAGGAAGGCTATAGGCTATATATCATCACGCTAAGATCAATAGAAGCAGAGCACCAATGAAGAATGTTTCAAAATCGGGCACTTTTTTTGCTTTTGAGCGATTACGTTATTATTATATACGTTGCCATGGTAACGTAGTAAGTAGTAGTAATAATATTCGTCCAATAGGACAGGCGAAGGAATTAATCCATACTGCCAATTCTGAAGTTATGTAGTAAGTATCAAAGCTAACATTTTCAAAGTTTTTTTTTCCTATTCAAATAGTTCATAGGCGAAGGAATTAATCCATACTGCCAATTCTGAAGTTATGTGGTAGGTATCAACGCTAACATTTTCAAAGTTTATTTTGTTTTCGTATTCAAAATTTTATACTACTTTTATTTCCAATTTTTTATTTGTTCTCTATTACATATTATAAAAATAAAGTTTGTGTATGTACAATTAAAATAACATCTTTTTGATGAATGGATATGGCTACAAATGACCAAAAAAAAACTTTATTTATACTTTGTCTATATTTTTATATTATTATATTTTGTCTGTTTCTTTGTTTGTTCTGGGTAATCTCCAAAACGACTGGACCTATTTTAACGGGAATTTTACTTTTTACTGTCAGATAGCCGAAATTATAGCGGTTGACATATTCTATTTTATTTGTCCGCGGTTTCGTCCGCATGGCTATTTCCAAAATGGCTGGACCGATTTTCACGGGGTATTCACTGGTAGATAGCAGACCTCATAAAAAGTAATTTAGATTTTTTAATCACCTTCGGCTGCAGTGGAATATCCGTAATGCTTGAACTAATTTTCACGGGACTTTCACTGGCAGATAACTCATCTTATAAGAAGTAACTTAGACTATTTTATTTTGTTACTCAAGACTTCATCCGCAATATGCTACTATCTCCTAATTGGTTGGACCGACTTCCACGGGGCTTTTACGGACAGATAACAAGCGGGCTCGGAAGACGTTGTCCCGCCCCGATAATAAAATGAAAACCTTGACAAAGTATACCTAAACCGTCCCCATGAATCATCATTCTATCTACTGGTGAAAATGGCATGAAAATGGTCGTTTTTGACTTTATCGTGAATAGATAAACTGACAGAGGACTTTCTTTTTAACCGACTTCGAAAAAGGAGGAGGTTACTATGTTCGATTGTATGTATTTTTTTTATGTATGTTAACCGATATTTTCGTCAATTGTGAACCGATTTTAATGGTTCTTTTTTTATTTGAATTGGTACACTATGTAGTGATTAACTGCTACCTGTGCATTCGTCCGTGTGAAATTGATCAAAAATATGTTACAACCGCGTGAGACGTGTACCTTACTGGACTCTAAGAATAAATATACATAATTGAAAGTCATATATCTGTATGTAATATGAATTATATCATCTTTTTGGTCAATTTGGCGGCTATATTGTTTTATTTACCGCGTTTGCTTCTACATAACTCTGTGATTATAGCAACGTATAAGAATAAGTTAAGTATATCGACAATACGGACATATGATATCTATATAATAAAGGATTTAAGATATATTGTTCCATAATGTATAGCTTATAATTTGCATTACTTTCTTATATAGTGTTAGTGAGCACTGAGTTTGGTATATAGTAGGTTGAAGTTCCAGGTATGTTGCTGATGATAAACCCCATCCCATTCGATATACTATTTGCATTCTTATATCTAATGTACACGTTACATATAACAGTTGACGTGCGTGTCGTAGTTACAAATGTTTTTGAAAAAGCTTTTCTGTAATGTACACACCCACTCACAATTTTACATTTCTTTAATACATTTTTTAAAAAGCGCGTGCGGAGCCGCGGGTAACAGCTAGTATATATATATATATATATTGATGGTGCTTCCACAGCCGCAACTTGCACTGCTTCTACAACCATCAATAGGTATAGTTATCACTAATCAGTCATCGATTTACATCTAAATACAATGTTCCAAGAAAATTATTTTATTTTGTATTCTAGTATCAATTTTGATTTTTATTGTGTATGTTGAACCGATAAACGAGAAATGTATTTATATATTTTCACGTGTATTAATATTATTTTATTATTAATTATAATTATTAAAATTCCATATGTGGCTAGCTATTTTCATTCAAATGTAATGTCATCAATTAAACTCATTCCTAAATTGCAGTATTTTAAGGAAACTGAATAAAATGACAACACTAATTAAAAATATCACTCCCACACCGGGTTACACGGTGTGTTACGTTTCTCTGCTGTCTACGATAAAAACACACCCGAGTTAATGCTGTTTGTCGTTGCTACAGTGTTACCAACTTGGTGAAAGTAAATATCGCTAGAGGTTTAAAAATATCTAAACAAATTTTACATTCGTCATTGTATCATTCGTTGCTTGGATATTGAATACTCAAGTAATATATTTTATATGATGAAAAAAACAACATCATCATAGCTCGAATTATCAATTGGCTACAAAAGTAAAAAAAAACTGTCTTAAATTGGAAGTTCAATATTCTTAATCGTAAGTTATTACAATGTGTCTTTGAAGGTACATAAGACAGTACATTTGAAGTTCCAAGTCAAAACATTCTTATACCGAACACTCAATTCTGGATTATTATTCTGGGGAAGTCTTTCTCTATTCGCGTTGAAGTGGCTAGCAGTAGTTTATGTTTCATTTTTTTAAACGTGGTTTGCGTTGTAAAAGTCTCTGGTTGACCATCTTAGATTTCTTTTAATCAGAAATTCTGTATGGTATCAGGAATAGGTAGGTATGAAGCTAGGAAAAATAATATAAACTTTTTAAAATATAATAAATATCTTTATGGTAATAACATTTTTATACAAGTATGAATAAAACTCAATAAAATAAATAATAAGAATTTTTCAATCAAGTTAAACCACATCATCTATTTTAGATATGTTTAGAATTATGCGTGGAATGGAGTTTTGGCTTGATATTAGTTTGTACAATTTTAATATATGAAATTAATAATAATATAAAATAAAAATAAAAACACATTACACTTTAATTTTATGCATATATGATTTACTTACATTTATGAAATTCATACAGAACAAATAAAATTAATATTGCACTGTTTTGGGCAGAAATTACAGAGATATAGGTATAACTTTAAGGCAATTTTTTTCTTCTCTCCTTTCTCTTTGTTTTTTCGAATAGTTATTAAATCCTGGGCTGTTGAATCAAAAGCGTGTCAGGAAGTTAATTAAAAAATATTTACTAGATTCCACCCTAATACACATATAAGAGAGCCTTTTAAAGAAAAGAGATAGTAACATTGTAAAATAGACTTACTTAACTATCACAGACTTATTGAAATCTTTTGCACTCTATTAAATAGCGTGACTTGATATAATATTCTGAAAGAATTAACTATTTATAAAATTGATATTAATTGACTATTCTCATAAATTCTAAATTGAAAATTAATTTTTCAATCTTACAAACAAGTGCCTTACACACAACAAAACATTTTAAAAATACGATAAAATCAAAGCATCTGTTATATACAACATTGTAATATTTTGTGCTTAATTTATAAGAAATTAACATACATGAATAATATAGTACAAGAGGAATAGTACATTATTAATGTCTAATGGAATGTATATAATTTTAAGCAAAATACTAAAAAATGTTACAAATATCTCTTAAGTTAATTTAAGTACTACATTTAGGTTTGAGATTTAGTTATTTTGAATATTAATATTTAACTAACAACTATGTCATATATCATTTAATGCTGGTGTTGTATCTGCAGGACTGTTGATTGAAGAATCATCTGAAAGATGAAATAATTACACTTAACAGAAGAATTGTGAAATCGTCTATAAATGAAAAATCGACAATAATGAAAAATATTATTAAAAGAATAAAGAATTTTTTGAAAAATGGGTTATGAGCCAATGAATTTAATTGTAATGGCAATATTACAAATTATTGTATGAAAAATTTAAAATATTATTATTATAGTTATAATAACAAAAACTAGTAAACACTTTAGCTAATAATTGTATCAGCGGTTCGGCTCTAAATTGCTATTTAATAGAATACACACTATACATACATAATACCTAGTTAGTTTTTGAAACTAAATCATATTTAGGCCAAGCATTGCCTTCCATCTTGTGTTTTTTTTTATATATTAGTAATTATGTATACTAACCATCAATAAGAACATTTTCTGGTCGAAATCCGGGTAATAACATTGTGAATGTTAATCCTGAGATGGCGGCGGAACCACACACCCACAACAGTGCCTCGCGATAATAACCTGACTCGGCGTCGTCTGCGCTATAATAAATTATTATCACGTTTTATAATATATCTGACACGTATGTATACAGGGAATAGTAGGGATTTATATATAACCAGTGGGCGCCCAGTGGTCAACATTCGACCATAGTTCATTGATTTTTTAAGGTTTAAACTTTATTAGGGTTCCTGTGTTAAAGAGATTCTATAATCAAAGGTTGTCATCATGGCTACACTGTCACATTTTTTACAGTTTTACAGTTATCTGTCACTTTTTTTTGCAAATTATATAAACATGAAAAAGTGAAATGAAGTGAAAACAGTATTATCACCTAAAAATTTTGACATTCAATAAGACCAAAGAGTATAATAATTATTTCAGTGGTCCCATAAATTTACTAAAGATAAATTATTTATCAATTAATTATTAAATTATATTATGAATTTACATATTAGATTATTATAAAATTAACCTACAATTTAACCAGATTTCAAAGGGCATGTAAGGCACGCAAAGTCAGTCATGTAAAAAAACGGATGTCAAAATGTCTTTTTCATTTACATGTGTGTATATGTTGTGTAAAATTCAAGCAGTAGTGTGAATAATGTATTATATTAATTTAAAATGTTTGCAATGCATTTAATATATAAAAAAAAAATTTCTTTCTGCATTTCTCCTCCATATAAATTTTAACTATGCCAAATTTTCAGTTCATCCGTTCGCGCAATTCGCTTAAAAAAGGGTACAAAGTTTTGGCTTCACATATTAATATATAAGAAGATAAACATTTTTACAATGTTTATCTAGGTGTCTATTTTTATGTTTATCTAGTGTCTAGGTAGAAACTAACTCGTTATCCAAGTTTTGAATTACTAAAATTACTGAAAGTTAGATAGCAAGAACAATATTTACTTTATTATAGAGCGAACACAACTAAAAACTATGTGCAAATTTTATGAAATATTCTATATGGCCTTATCAAATTAACTCTCATGCCATGTTTCTGAGGTACTTTCAATTGTAGTTTATCTGTTCAATAGCATTATCGCTTCGATAACTTGTCAAATCTAGTTATAAATATAGCATTGTATGATAAATGACAGTAAAACTCAACGGGCCAATTGACAGTTTATCTTATGGATAACTTTGTCGATTTAATAACGATTGATAGTTTAACTGAGTATCTCAGAAACGAAGCATAAGTAATTTAAGTAAGATGTTTGCATTTACGACATGACTATTTCCATTTTGCACTACTCTTTAGTCAAACAATAGGGAACTAAAATTTAATTGATAATTTGGAACAACAATACTACTGTTACCACGAGTACAGGTATATGAAAAAAATACAATGTTGTACACTACAATTATTATTATTTTATTCTAAACTAAGTGTAGCTTATATAGTTGTGTTATGACGCAGAACAATTGATCTATACTAATCGCACAAAAATGGGCGATTTGCAGGGATGAGGGGTAAAAGAAGGTCCGAGACGTGGAAGCACGGTCTCAGCAGTCGCTTCGACACAGAAGCTTGGGAGAGATATCTCTCTTCCCGAGAGGAGGGTCCCGTATTACCATCTTGCGGGCAACCCAAGCGCGTGACTAGGATAGTGGAGGAATGCTAGTCGTGCACCCACATCGTGGTCCACATATTCGCGCTGAGCGGCAGAGGAGTTTTTAATGGGTAAGAGTCCCACATAACCCTCACACTGTCCTCCGACAGCGTGAGGTGTAAGCAATGCAGGATTTATCCCTGTATAAAAAAAAATGGGTCTCTACGGCTGCCATATTATAGCTTATAACTCACTATCTCTAACAGAAGCATAAGCCAAACGTGACAAAAGAGAACTATATTACTTTTGAACTGTGTAGGTACAAATGCTGGGAAGTTTAATCTGCATAAACCATTGGTATACAAAAAAACCAAGTTGCACACTTAACATCTCACAGCCGGCACAAAAAAATGAGTGCATAATTTTGGATTATGCAGTGATTTCAAATAGTATCGCGTCGCTTGCGTTCTTGTAAAAACAACTTTAAATAATTCAGATAAGGTTATATTTGCAAAAGCATAAGTTTATGGCATAACTAAAACCAGGTATGTATATTGGGAAGTGTTTGCGGCCGGATTTGAGCGTTACTTTTATTCGAGACTGTGCGTCTTGGATTTTTATATATCAATGGCAGAAACGCTTAAATATGAACGTGTATTGAAAGGAGGTCTAAAAATTAGATACGTTATCAGGATGTTCAACTAATATTGTATCGGGATTTGCATTGTATTATCTGAAATTTTCAAGTATGCTTGAAACTTCTCTATTGTATTGTATTTAATCAGCTAAATGTAGATAGGATACCAAACGTTTTACACATTTTTTTCTCCAAACCAATTATATAATTAATTGTGATTAGATATCAACACATATTATTAGTTCACTGTTTTCTCTTAAAGTATGCACCTGTACCACATCTTCAAGTATGTGTATCCGTTCACACATTCCCAGCCAATTTAAGACTGTAAAGATAATAGTAATAAGCAATAAATTAAATAATTAACTTACTATGCTTGCACAATGGCAATTGCGAACCCACATGAAAGTTTATCAGTAAAACTCATAAGTCCATATACAAATGCTGAAGCTTCTGTTCTAGAACCTATTAGATCTGCTGTCATAGCCAAACTTGTGACAAGCATTACAGCTCCACCGTAACCTGTAGGAAAGAATTAAAGTTAAACTCATTTTAAAATGAATACCTATGAATATATCACCAACAATTTTTGTGATGAGATCTCTCGTCTCATCAATTTAATCTCATACACGTAGTATTTGCGAACTTAATAAGCAATTTGGTATTTAATTTAGCTTTGTAATAAAAGTGAATGTTTTTATTAATTATGTATGGTATATATTTTTATTATTGGTCATAAATATCACTAACCTATCAATATGGCGACGAGATAAATATAATATAACTTGTAATCCTCGTCTGTCCCAAAATAGATCCACACAAGGCCGGACAATGCGCATACAGAGCCCATAAAATAACTTATTTTTCTAGTGCATGACCTTGGAGCCAACCTCTGTACTCCTGCAGCCAACAAACTTCCTAAATATAATGCAAGTGGCACCGCTGCTAAAGCTCGCGCTGCCAATCCCAATGTACGGTGTAAATACAATGGTATTAAGACTTGTGATAAGTTCACGACAAGTCTAGTACTCATATAAATTGCTGCCACCTAAAATATTAGATCAAAACATTGAGGACAATGTATGTTGAATCTAATAATGAGATTAAATTCTCAAAGGAAAACAATAGTATGACAGTAAGCAACTGCGCTTCACTGTTCTGACCCTTTAATCACCGTCAGTTAACACCAGTTAAGATTATAGTCATTTGTCTGTCAATTTTATAACTAATACAAAACTAAAATATGAGACTGTATTGACAAAATGTAGATAATATTAATATAAAAAAATTCCAATGAAAAATAAATGGACAAAAATTAAATTAACTACTTTAAAAGATAATTATGAAATACATTAATATCTCACTTAATCAGTGTCACTAATATATTACTTGAGTATTAGGCATACATAATATTTTAAATAGTAATTACCTGATACATCAATGGTTTACGTAGGAAATCATAATGAGCTCCACTTTCACTGGGTTCTAACAATTCCTCTTGTCTTCTATAAGGTTGTCTCTCTCGAACACTCATGTGAAAGAGAACTGATGTAAGTAATCCCAAACTGAGTGATATAAACACTATATGTCTAAATTTCCATGCATCTGCTGGTCCAACTTGCTGAAAAAGAAGACATTCAATCTTGAAATAATTGCATTATATCTCAGCTATGTTTTATCATTTTTTATATGATTCTTATACTTCAATCTATAGATATGTAACCTCATTAAAATCAAAAAAGATACATAATCTATTTCAACATATATGTATTAAAATATCTTAGTATACAGTGAGTAAGTATATACATTTTTTTAAAATAAAATTGCCTTTAATTATTAATTACTAAAATGACATACATGTTTATCACATTCTCCAGTCATGTGTAAAATGATCAAAGTCGAGATATAAACGAATAGATTAGAGAAAACGGTGAATCCATATCTGTAAAAACATACAAAAAATAAATATTACAATCCACTTTGTGTGAAAATTGATGAATCCTTACTTGATGAATGTAACAGATGCATAAATATAGAAATAATGTATCTGAAACATTGTTAGTTTCTTATAAAAAGTATGATCAGATACATCATTATAACATATTAAAAAATAAATGCTCATATGTGTCCGAAATACCTGGCGAAGAACGATTCCTACAGAAATTATGTTTTTTAAATTATTTATTCTTTTCTGTTACTTAACACATTATTGGACAGTCCTCCTCACTTGCACGTATATTATTAATTTTACTGTATGAAACCAAGGACAATATTGAAACAATTTACATTTCGGAATCCCAGTTTGATATACAATATTGCAAAAGTTTTGCGCATCATGTTTATTCCTGTCCATTTTATCACAATAATAATAATTCAAAAGTTTGTGACAGTCTTAAAAAGTAAAAATCTGTTGATACAGTCTTCGCCAAACTTTATGACTGCTTTGAATATAATTGTACAGAACAAAATTTTAGTTTAAATATGTGCTAGAGTATATGTATAACATGGAGACATATTAAGGATAAATAAATGCCAATTTTAGATTGATGTCATAATATTTTAACTTTGAACTTATGACTCAGAGTGAGCAGAGCTTATACATATTCAGATTGGCCAATAAGGTTGAGGAGGACTGTCTTTACAATTTTGAAAGTGTTAGTGTGCATTGCATATCATATTGGGTGCTTATGGCATTCACTGGTAAGATGCTAGTATAAAATTTTCAGAATGGAAATCATGAGATATTCATAATTTTAAGTTGCTCTCTAGTACTCTTTAATTATAAGTAAAATCTCCAAAATGCGTTAATGCGTTTCTATTGATTTTAATTAGAGGAATTAAACAGTCTTTACAGTTTTGTATAATTGCTACTTTAAAAATTTTACTGTCCTACCTCGGACCAGCATTAAGGAGATAAAACACAATCATATGTGAATGACATGGTCAACAACCAGGCACTGTTTCTCAAGAACTATAGAATTGTTAATACTCAGATGGATTGTTAATACTTAATGGTGATTGTACTTATTAGTTTAATTCAATTGGTGTGTGTAATATAAAAAAGAATTACATCATTTATTATTAAGAAGACTATCATTGAGAAGAATTGTATGTAGTACTCATTATTGTATGAATACATCATGTATTCATAGGATGTATATTGTATTAGAATGTAACTAATAAAGGACTGATTTTAGCTGCATATTGCTTTTACATTCTCTATCCGTGTTCGAGATAATAATCACATAAGAGATTTGATTTATGTTTTCACCAAGCATGATACAAATAATGTAGAGAAAATACTACAAATTACCTATTTTTATTATCTATACAATTTACTATAAATTACAAATATATCATTTAGCATAAAAACATACTCTGAACACCAGGCAATATAGCTTATAACTGAGAGACTGTTAAAAAGCTCTGAAAAGTAATTATACTTTTAAGATTACTTGATACAATAATAAACACAAAAAACAAGGTATAACTATTTATTTCATTCCATCAAGTATGATGCTCTAGAACAGCTATACGCAACCACAACCACCGGGTCTTTGCAGTTGGGCATTATAAATTTCGTGCCCATCAGAAAAACTATTAGCACCCTGAGTAAATTAAATATAACCAAGATAACCCAAAAGCAATTCCTTATGATATAAGGGTTATACTAAAATTGTTTTATTGGACAACCATTTTTCACTACATTAATACATTGTTAATTTGAAATTACGTTTTTTTATTTAATACCTAAATATTTGTAGTTTGCTGCACTCTACACCATAAGTAAACATGTTTCTGGATTGTTTAAAAAAAAGGTTGAGTACCACTGTTGTAGTAGGACATAGGAAATATGTTTTCAAATATAAAATTTGATATCATCACATACCTTACAGCTGTGAGATGTGTTCGTGTGTGATCATCATGAGCCAGTTCTGGTATTAGACTTAAGTGAGATATTTGCACAGCAGCCCAGCCAATTTGAAATATTATAATAAATGAAGAATAGTAATACATTTGCGCCCATTTGTGAGTTTCAGAGCATCCCAAGCACTCTGAGAAGATGAAGGGAAAGGATGCAAGCACACATACAGTACCTGAAATTCCATAATAACTGTCAATGTCCTACTCATAATTTATATTATTTTATGTGTTATTGGATGTCCTATGACTCAACAGATATTTGTTATTTGCTGTAATCACCCTTTGGTATATAAAGAAATTATAGAAAAAGGATGGAGTGAACAATGTTGAAAAACAAGTTGTACAAAACAAATCGCCATAATATATACATATATACAGATACATACAGATTTTCTAGCAACTCCATATTTATATACAATTTATTTTTCATTTGCTTGATTTGATGTAGGGTCGATATGGCAACAGCGGCTATAACATATTGATTATTTTTAGGTTAAAACAAAGGTACCTGCACCATATCGCACTCTGTCCGAGTGTGCTGTGAGGTCGGGGGAAGCGCTGCATTTTGGATGCAGCGGTGGGGAATTTAGGGGAGAAGTTGAGGAGACCATATTGCAGAAGAAGGTGGCAGAGAGGGGCCGTGAGATAGACCCTCTAAGTGGCCCTTTCCGCCAACGGAGGACCAGCGGGAGGAGGCGGTGCTCTGTCCAACTCCGGTATTTACCTTCCGCCGGGCGGACCGTTGGAATGGCTCTCCAAAAGGAAAGCACATATCGATCCCTTGTTGCCCCAACAGTAGGGTCTCAAGGTACACGGTGTGGTTTTAGTCCATGCTAATCCGATATAATCCACTCTCTTCGCTGAGGGAGTGGCGTAGTCATAAGGGATTTCCCCATGTGAAAAAAAGGTTAGGTTGTGTTAGACTTGCGAAAATATAACGAAGGCCCGCCACGGCAGCGTGCTGCATTTTATAGACAAGTACCAAATAATATACTATATTATCAATTTCGGTATATTTCTTTTACACTATGGGTCTTCCAGCAAAACCCAGTAAAATCCAGGAACATACAGTTGATGACATAAAAACTGCTTTTGAAATATAAAATAAAAAGGTATAAATGTGAGAAAAGTGTCAATACTTTCATTAAAAAGAGTTAAATTAATAAATAATGACTCAATGAATCAAGGTTATATTATTAATGATTCACTGTATCCAACCCCCATTACACAGTGGCTCAAATGAGTTTTTTTAATACTTTTTATCTCCCAGTACATATCTTTATTTAACTAAACCGATTTGAATTACGAAACTATGTATTAATCCTTTTACATCTTCACAACACTCCTTCGAGTTGTGTAGAGTCACTATAAAATAAGTGTGTCTCTGTTGCCACCTTGACCATACACTGTAACCAATCTAATTATAATACAACCCCATATAGGAAAAAATAAAACAACTTTATGGATTTAAAAAAAATTGCACCATATTCCTCTTAATTCTAAAACGAAAATAGTATGCTCATCATAAATAATGGATAGGTCAATGACATTTCTCATAAATTATCATCCTTACTTGTATAATTGCCAAAATATAGGAACTTCGAAAACAATGACTATTTATGGAAATGTATTAAATTCGAACATAGAAGCCCTACGCCCACAATTCGGTTGTACAATAGACTAAAAAGAAGGTAATGGAAATAATTGTAAATAAATAATAACACATACTTACCGAATAAATGCCATAATTTTCGTCTTCCGTATTTAATACTTATATAGTTATCAGTATGATCTGAATGATATCCAACAAAGGGTGTTGCTAAAGCATCTACGACTTGGCCTACTAACATCAAAGTTCCTGATTGTGATGCACTGAATTCCAGAACTAAATGAAAATACACCAAGAAATAGGTAAACCACAAACTCGCGCAAACATCGTTCATTATATGACCAATGCTATACCCAAGTTGCAATTTTATGCTAGTTGATATGTCCACAAGTTCGTTATCCATTATAAATACTAAAAATAAAATAATTATAAACTATGCTTGATATGAATTAAATTCGTAGTACCTAATAGGCGGTAAAAAATAAACGTTGTCATCAAAGAGTATAATAAGTAATATAGTAAGTTGTCATTTATCAAACAACAAATCTAACCGCGGAGGTGTTACCAACTTTTAAAAAATATTTACCGCTATAGCTAAAATTAAAACTCCCACATTTACTTGAAAATCCACCTAATAGAATACCGACGCTGGCATCCAAAAATATATAAAGGGTAGAAATATAATTTATATCACCAAAAAAACCAATGTAATTGCCATTATCTTGTAATAATTAAAAAGTATGTTATGTATAATGAAAAGATAAACCAGATCGAGTTTCTTGTCGGTTCCTCTCGTTAACTGGGTTGTTTCCCGAACCGGTGGTAGTTTTGACGTTCATAAGCTCCTTCTCAGGACGTTGTTGAATGAAATTAAAATATCAGCCATTTAAATTTATGTCAAATTTCTTTTATTTTTAGTCGTCTTTCTCACCTGGTACTTATACATTTGCCACAGACTCAAACTCTGTGAGTGCGCAAGCGTTCTAAGTACATGAAATACTACTCAGAACGCTAGGTTTCACATACTTAAAAATAAGTTGTGTCTGGTCACTCTAGGATCTTAATGTACATCTACTACAACTGAGTACTATTTAGACTTCGGGCAGCGTCAAAAAGTGTCACCGGAGTAAGCGTATCGGAACTCACATACAGATGCACTTTACGTCTACTCGGTGAATTTTCGCTCCTTCACAAAGTAATCACGGAATAGATTACACATATGTCGACAACTTACGCAGTACCATCAACAATTTCAAGCTTGCACCACCCCACCCACACGGAAGTAATCGACAGTTTTTCGCTCACTCAGATCTATAGTCATCAAAATATGCTTTCTACGTGTCGACGCTCTTAAGAAATCATCACAATTGTCTACTAAAGAAGTAATTGTATCCATAGATTTTTTTAAACCCGCCTACGGTTTCAACGAAGTAAATCAACCGAGCACTACTCTAAGCAACGCTACATCAGACACTTGGAAGCCAATGACCCCGAAGAAGACACGTTCCGGTAGAAGCATCAAGATGCCGGTACGCTTCGCTCGAAGGGGAATCATGTAGCTCTCGAGTACGTAATCCTCTTTGGCAGACTGGCTGAAACGTTTGACTTTATTGTAAATAGATTATATCATTCAAACAATTGAAATATCTTTTGCAGCTATAAATATCATATATGGAATTAAAATTAAGCAATCTACTTTAGGCACTCCGAGTTTTACTTCACGCTCTCCGAGTCAATCCTAGCTCCTACAGGTCAATGGCATTTAGTCAACCCAAAAAAATATGAAAGGGTTCATAAATTAGCATTGTTAGCGGTTTAAGTCAACACTCGGAGCTACCTTCTATTTCCCTCTGCACAAAAATTCGTTAAGTAAGCAAATTAGTAAAGTATTGATACTAAGAGAAACTCAATGACAAAATAAGTTTCAATCTAGGAATGGCGATTTTTCATTAAAAAAAAAGATTTTTATATCGATCCCACATGTGGCCTGTGGCTGTGGCTTCATTAAAAAAAAATAAGGTCTAGTTTATTAATTCCCAAAGTAGTTCATGTGGATACCCAGTTCCTATATTAGTTATTATACTCTTTGATCCCCAGGGATTCACGGATGACTCGACGAAGGTCTACGTTGGCGTGACAAATAATGGGGGCTTTCGATAGTGAAGAACTAAAATGTTGGCTTGACTTCACATATCAATGTAGGCAGATAATTTTTAAGAAGCTTAGCGAATGTTACTTGTAAAAACTTGCATATTCCATATTCAACATGATCAACTTTACTTTTTTGACATCCACATTGATTTGACATCTAAACACACTGCACATTCAGTTAATCGCTTAATCAATCAACGCTCCGAATGCTATTAATTCGTGGTTGTAACTCAGCCGCAACGTAAATTTCCATAGTTAGATCCAAACTTCGAATTTTTTTTTTCAGTTTTGGGAATACCGCAGAAATGTTGTTGCAGGGGTTCACCGAAACCAGCTAAATTTTGAAAGTGGTCAATGAGAAAAAAAGTCTAGAGGTTGATTATCCAAAAATCGATCTCTTAACTTTTTTTCTTAGAATATTAATGAACTTTTTTTTCAATTATACATTATTATATGGTTTTCTTTTTTCTACATAGAAAACATTCGAGTTACAATTTTATAGTATTTGAATTTGATTACTGTTTATGTTATATATCAATTGTTCTTTAATCTATTACAGATCACATCCCTAGTGTCAATCCTTCGTCGCATCCCTATATATAACCTTAATTTTTGTTGATGCACGTGAATCTGTTTTTAGATTAAATTTAAATTTGTTTAATTTATTACAGTACAAATAACTGCAATATTAATTTGTGAAGAAAATTATTATTTGATATTGAAACATAAGACTGCAAATATATAAATATGCCGAAATCCAAACGCGATAAGAAAGGTGAGGGAATGTAATTATTTTTCTTTTCTTTTTCATTTATGGTGGCTGAAAATATACGGAAATACAATTCGCTTTTCATATTTCGTTCTATGTTAAGTATTCACACACATTAAACCTTAGAACAGATCTGAAATATTGTGTTTTTAATCAAACTACATGTTACAATGTTATTGTAGTTTTAATGTTGTAACTAAGCTTTCATTTATTTGCAGTATCTCTCACTAAAACTAACAAAAAGGGCTTGGTTCTGAAACAGAGAATAATTGAAGAGATAAGAAATTCATTGGGCAAATATGAGCATATATTCCTTTTTACTGTTGATAACATGAGAAACACGAAGTTAAAAGACTTGCGGAATGACTGGAAGGATTCTAGGTTCTTTTTTGGCAAAAATAAAGTAATGGCTATAGCCCTTGGAAAGACGAAGAGTGATGAAATTGAAGATCAATTAAATTTAGTAAGTATAGAAGCAATTATTCAATATATATTTAGGTTCCAGATAATCAAATTTTACCATGTATTATAATACATACTTGCTTTGAGAACAAGACGTATTAATAACATTCAAGCTGTACATTTTTATACTTACAAATAATTGCCAGGTTGCTTTGATGTAAAGCTAGAGTAATATTAATATAATTTAAACTGACTTGAAGTAACAGTGCTTGCATTGTTTCGTTCGGTCAGTGAGACCGCCGGAGGCCCACCTCCCCTCCTCTCCCTTCCCCCCATAGGGTGGCAACGCACTAGCAACTCCTCTGATGTTGTTAGTGTCCATGGACTGTGGTGATCACTTAACATTAGATGACCCAGGTCGTTTGCCACCTATGACATAAAAAAAATAAATGTTTATGATTAAAATACCATCTAGAAGTCCTTGAGTTGTGCAACAAACATATTTTGGGTCAAATTATTCATGAATTTACATATATATTAATTTAATGTAAATTTGAAAATGTACACTAATCTAGCTTAATATAGAATAATAATAGCCTTTATTTCAGACAGTTTTGATTACAGTTTCTTTAATAATTAATCTATCTGACACTTTTACTTATATTATTATATTATAGGCCTCTTCCCGAAAGGAAGATATGGGTGTAATCACCATGCCAGCCCATGACATATTGGGAGATTTCTCATGTTTAGTTTTCCTCCCAACGTTTTCCTTCACCTTCAGCCGATAGTGTTACCAATTTAAATTAGTGAATGCACACAAATTCTGAAAAAATTGTTGGTACATGCCAGTGATCGAAACCGCGGACATTGAAATAATATTCCACCGGTCAAACCACTAGGCCAGCACAACTTACTTTTTACTTGTATATGTATATGTTACTTATCTCACACTAAGCTATTATGCAACAACTATCTGTATGCCTCTTATTGGCAAAAACCTACTCCAACATTTTCTATTACTCTCAATCATTAACAGTTCTTGTCCAAGTTGCTTCTGCTATGGCTTTAAGATTGTCCATCCATCTTCTAAGTATTCCGCATTTTTTATTTTTCTATGACTTGTGAACCAGTTCATTATTGGTTTTGACTATTCTTCCTTTTCTCTAATTCTAATAATAATAATCTAAAGGGCTGACAATTTCCATTTTAACTTTTAATAATATAAAATAACATTGTTTAAATGGCTAAAATGTAATGAGCAGTGTTATATAAAAATACTGTCATAGAGTCATTCATACTGTCAATATCTTGGTGTGTTCTGTGTAAAGATGAGGTTGTGGATGGCTGTTAGTACTTTATATAAGGCTATTTAAGTTTGGTAGATTCCCCTGTGGTGGGTGGGTGGATGCATTGGATTATATTAAGTTGGCCTGAATGGGACTGTTTTATATTTTTAGTCATATGTTCACTCTCAACTATTTGATTTAATAAAAACATATTTTTTTGCATAATACTTGTAACTTTAACTAGGAACACTTTATACTTTGTGGAAATTAAACCTATCAAATTTCTATTTCATTTTGTACTTTGTTGTGAAAAGATAACATTTAAATCATTTTTTTCCAGCATATCTCTTAAGTATCATAAGTTAATTCTTTAAACCAGCCTTATACACTGGTAAGAAGTACTTACAATGATTTGCATTATGTTAATTTTTGTAGTTGTCAAAAAAACTAAAAGGACAGTGCGGTTTACTTATGACTAATAGAGATGTCCCTGATGTCCTGGAATGGTTTAAAGATTATCGTGCAGCAGAGTTTGCAAGATCTGGTTTTGTTGCAACTAAAGACGTAGTACTACCACAAGGTCCTCTTAATGATTTTTCACACACAATTGAACCGCATCTCAGACGTCTTGGTCTTCCCACTTCATTAGAAAGAGGAGTCATTAACCTTATTAAAGAATACCAGGTAATTTTTGTACTATCTTTTGTTTGTGATAAGACTGGCTGTGATTGTATATACAAAATTAAGTGTGAAGTCTCTGTTAAAGAGATTAACAATAGACCAATACAGTTGATGATAGTTGAAGTTAGTCACAGTTGCACTTTTTATCGTTTTGTGCTCTGATTATTAAATTAAATGATGTTTGTTAAGATTGAGCCACATTTCTTTTTGAACTTTCATAGTGGAACATGAATTATAAAGCTTGTAAGTCTTAGTTACATGTAAGTAGAAGAAATAGCAAATGATACATATTTATTCAGTTAATTTAAATGAATTAAGAACATTTCCAATCTGTGGCTTTAAGAAGAATATGATAATATAATATTACTGTCATAGTAATTAAACACAGAACTAATATTTATGTTATAGATTTGCAAAAAGGGAACACCACTGACACCAGAACAAGCGAGTATATTAAAATTATTGGGCATTCAAATGGCAAAATTCAAAATTGTAATAAAGTGTCACTGGACAAAAGGCAAAGGATACCATAAAGACTTGGATGCACCCAGTGACGGTGATGACACAGATGATGATGCAAATAATGAGGAAGACATGGAAGAAGATGAAACGTAGTACTGTGTATTACATTGTATTTTAAACCATGTAAATAATATATCTTTTATAAAATAAGTTAGATTATCTTATTTCTCTCATCACTTGATTTTTTTTTTGTAACCTTTTTAGATTACTCTTGTATGGAATTTTACTATGGCCACATGTAGATATTGAAAGAACTGAACAAGGGCAATGATATAATATGCTACTAAAACATTAAAAAGTATAATCTACATACACAGACCAATTACTAGGAAGTTTTCCTCATAGTTGTACAACCTGAATGTGTTAATGGAAATAAATCTCTTATTGAAATAAAAAACATGAATATGTAGTGTTTTAACATACTGTAAATCTATATCTTTGGATCTTAGTTTTAGGTCCGTTCCCTCGGCGTGGAGCCCTTGAGTACGTTGCTCACGCGATACAGTGACACAAAATCTTACTTCACTGCGACAACATTACACATATCACCTCCACACACGAGCACGCAAATACGCTTACTGGCTTACTGGTCGGTAGTTCGGTGAAGCTGTTAAACCCTTGCTTGGTCAATAGCTTAGTCAGTTCGAAAAAAAAAAAAAACATACGCTTATACAAGCAAGTGGAAGGGTTTTATTTTTTTCCCTTATCAAACTGAAATAGTTTAGAATATTATCCGATACGAAATATATATAAGAGTTGTTGAGGTATGTATGCTTGGTACACATATATGTTTCAACAACTCATATATATATGAATAGTTAGCTTAGGTTAGATCAGCGAATTGCATGTAGAAGGCAACAGTCAAAGCCGAGGTATGCCGTGCACCCTTGAGCTAGTTGTCAAAATGAAATCGGCTGAGTGCCTTAAGCGCTCGCCTTAGTAGCCCGGTGAAGCTGTGAAGACCTTATTGGGTCAACAGCGTAGTCAAATCGAAAACAAAAAATCGGATAGTAGTATTATTGTGGTTGCTATTCAGACTCCTAAAGAACTCTAACCGTTCGCTTGGTTGCTGGATAAACTTTAGTTGAACTCGATACGCGACAAGCCTAAGCACGCCATTACAGCGGGTACCACCACTTGACAATATATAATGCAGATAAAAAGAACTGTTACAGCAATTAATGATTGATAGGGTTGGGGGGTGTTATTAGAGCCAATAGGGTGCGGCTACGAACCGCAACAAATCTATTGAAGTCCACATAATTTAATACGTTACGAATTTTCATCCCTACTAAGTACGCTTCTACGCAATTCTGTATATTTTGCGAAAATAACTGATGGCGACCGACAGCGGTCAAGATTTTTTACCTCATTCTATATAATTTATTTTGCCGTTCTATATATAAATTTAAATCTAATTATTTGTCAAGCAAATTTGAAAAAGAAAGTCTTTTTCCTCTTGGAATTAAATATCGAAATCCCAATTTAAAATAAAAACTGTAGATCGAAAACAAGTTTACAATAACTTTTAATAATACCCACAAAACAACCGTAACGACCACAGAGTACATTTGTATATAGGGGGTAACGACCCTGAGATTAGCATTAATTTAGTTATGAGCCTTTTACATTCATGTATAATAACCCAAGATGCATAGTCAACGTCTTTAAACCGTCCGCATAAAATGAGCGCACAATTAGGAATTGTGCACTCATTTCAAATAGTCTCGTAACTTGCGTCTGTGGGCTTTTTGTACATTACTTTGTAAAAACAACTTTAAATAATTCGCGTAAGGTTGAATTTGCAAAAACATAAGATTATAGTAAAACTATTTACGGTGTTATTACAAAAAAGTTAAATACGTGTTGAACCCCGGCTTTAAAGGTCTCGTTTTAAATGCACCGCGGTCGCTGAATGTTCGCCATTTTGCTCTTTTGTCTCGCTTTGGTTACGTTAGTTTAGACTTGTGAAAAAGGATCAGGCGAACGCAGTGCATTTATTACGAAACCTTTTTATAATAAATACCACGGTAAGTATTTAAGTATACCGGTGAGTTTTTGAGGACAGTTTTGAGCGTTACTTTTATTCGAGACTGTGCATATTGGGATTTTATATATCAATTGCCTTTTATTAACCATATTCAAATAATGTGTGTAGGTAGGTTTTCAATAAAAGTCATATTTACTTCCAAAATATGTATTATAACAATCACAGAAATCATATAATAAATATTTAAGTTTACAAATTAAACTAAATTTAATTTTTTTAAACAACACTACCGGCTTTGAATAATCTGAATCATTATAATTATTACTATGAAATAATACACTAATTATCCATTCTAACATTAAATAGGTACAAACTAAGATGTGTACAATTATAACAGAAGCTAAGCCTCTGATTGTTCTGCATTTTCACACAAAATGATTTAGCACATACATACAAATTAGGTAATCACAGTATAAAAGTAAAGCATTGTTTTATCAGTCCACGTCATCACAGTTTACACAAACAACAAAAACCAAACAGCCTTGTGATCTACTTACACATGTGCATGTTTTTTATAAAATATCATTTATTTTAAATCTATAATATTTACTACAATGTAATCGTGTACGAATTAAATTAAATAATAAAAAAAAATATCTAACTCATTGAAATATAACTTCAAGAATTAGAACAACTATTGGATGGAATTGAAATTAATATTTATTTATTTATTCCATATAGGTCCTTCACAGCTGACGATGTGTATTAAATTAAAAAAAATACAATGTATTCAATACGCCAGTTACGAAGTACACAAATTATAGCAATTTTTATTATTAGAGAGTGAACGAATTTCCTTTAACGAAAATCTAGGTACAAGTATAGGTGTGTGAGTGTGTATATAGTTTTATTTTATAAGTAAATGTATGGTATGGTGGAATATATATATAACTTAGTAATTTACGTTACATTTCATTCCCTAAAATAAAAAAATAAACACTAAATCCTTTTCACACAATGTCTTTCAACAATTTTTTGTAAAGAAGTGCGATGACTAAAAATACTATTTTGTCAATAATGTCGAAATTAATACATAAAGATACTAATACATGGAAACGCGATAATAATAAACAAAAAAAAAACTTGCGATAAAAAGAATATAGCATATTTTTATATTCAAATTTAACTATTACAAAATAGCCTTGGTTTATTTTGGCGTACGCTATAGAGCCATGAAGCTTTGCAGAGCACCAGCTCTGAATTCTTGGGCAATAGGATACCGGAAGGCAATTTAAGGGAACGCCAGAATTTGTTGAAAAAAGAAAAACTTTTTCAAATTAAAGCAACCATTATCCAGAGGGCATCGTAATGTCAACTTTTCATATAATTGTCGAACATATAAATTAATTCATGAAAGAGGAATTCCTGTTCCGTCTATAAATCTTAAGGAGAGATACGCTAATATCAAGATTATGCTCTGATCCCGAAACATCCTAGATCCGGAACTGCCGAGTATTAACAGCTTAACATATATTATTTGCTACAAGTAGGATATTCACGCTCCCTAATGGAACAGAAGCTAAAGCACACCATTATGTTAAATCCAAATGATAATTTAAATGCAGTAATATATGCCACTCGACCTTGTAATTCACAATTTCGTGTAAATTTCTTAACTATATTATAATTTCCGCTGAAATTTGATACATCTTAGTCAGTATTTCTATTACTGCATTTTTTTTCTTATATTCTAGTTTTAAACAAGTAATGTAATGGCATGTATTTAATTAAATATACGAGGTACTTTCGACAAATATTGCAACGCGTTCTTTAATTTTGGAAATTTAAATTATACAATATAAACTACTAAAATAGTAATTACGATTATTTGTCTCTTAAAATAATTACTTATGATGCATTGTTTTAGGAAATGAATAATAAAAATCATAAGAGATCAAATAATAAAAATACCGATTAAGTTTAAGAAAATGAACTATGTAATAATTAGACATTTGAAAATGAAATTAATTAATAAATAGTTATAATAAAGTTCTTTTTATTATAAGCATTGAATGAAATAGTTCAATAAAATTGAAGACATTTTTCATGTGTTTCGTAACTTTAAAACTATAGTTCACAGACGACCTCGATTATTATATTGGTATCTACTTAATAAAAATCAATGATATTATAACTAAAAACCTGTAGGTAAGTCATAAGCGTTTCCACAGCGGCGTGTTAAAACTTGGCTAACTAGCTTATTTTTGACGGCTGCCCGCCAATCCGTATCTAAGCAACATATAACTGTAATATTTCATTTTCACCACCGATATTGAGAATATGCCATCTAACTTCCACATTTTATCTACGACAGTGTGGCGTTACGATATTACGTTACGTATGTGTGCGTTATCGTGCCGTTTGTTTTGTCAAAATATCATGTAGGTAACGTATCTACAGCTTTTAGTTATAATATCATTGGTAAAAGTACATAGTCTTGGTTGAGTAGACAGACGTTTGCGTGTGGCGGTTCGTAAGAGAACCGAGAACGTACTATTTGGATAATATTAGTCCAATGAGAAATGGACTTAATGTTTAGGCAAGGGTGGGGCGACCGGTGGTAACTCTATCTCGGGAATGGGATCCCGCCAGTACATCGTCTGTGTGAACTCGCCGCTCGGTTCACACTCCGCGGCGGCCGGCGGAAACACTTGATCCACCAGCACCGACATGTGAGAGTACCTGATTTACAACACACACTTTTTTTTCACTCTTATTTGGGCAACCAATCTTATAGGTTATTCAATCATCAATGTTCTAACAAGATGGCGACTCCCTTGTTAGAACTTTCCATGGAGTATTTCACATCGACGTCACTTGTGCACAATAACCGAACTATATTACGTAAAACGCCACCAATATTACAAAATATAGAGGCAAATAACACAAGATTGTGAATAAAATATAAAATCCACTATGTGACAGATATAAATCCCGCTAAAAACTCACAAACACATTTACACTTACCTTTACTCGAATGCTTTATTGTATTATTTTAATATATTAATGATAAGTAGATATTAACATTATTATAAACAACAATTAGTATTAGTATTGTTTTGTTTAAGATTATTAAATTTAAGTAGTATGTGGATGCTTAAATTGATTCATGGAGTTATGAATTATGTACTTCGACGGTCTATTCTAATAATTAATCTATAAAGTAACAAGTGATAGCGTAAATTCATATCGAACTTGAACAAGGATTATGGTCTAAAAATACATTGTGTAATTTTATATCACCATGATCTTCTTTGCTAAATAATTTACTTTTCACTTTGTGAAAACTTCTAAATTGCCCGTTAATGGTGGTAGAGCTACGCTGAAACTATTACTGGTTTCAGCATGAATGGGTCGGCTCGTCCGGGGTAGTACCACCCTCTCACAGAAACACCGACGTGAAGTAACAGTGCTTGCATTGTTGCGTTTCGTTCGGTCAGTGAGAGCGCCGGAGGCCCACCTCCCCTCCCCTCTTCTCCTCTCCCACCCCCCTAATCCCTTCCCCCAAAAGGGTGGCAACGCACTTGCGACTCCTCTGGTGTTGTTAGTGTCCCTGGACGGTGGTGATCACTTAACAGCAGGTGACCTACCTGTTCGTTTGCCAATGATGACATAAAAAAAAAATCTTACTACTCTTTTGTTCAAAACTTTTCATAACAATTGTAAAACAACATAAAATAAATAAATAGGTTTTACACAAAATTTACTTTAAACTATTGTCTTAATTGTACTGTGCTATTTTACTAACTAAAAGAACGACCCAAGTAAATTAAACTAAAGTAATATTTATTTAACATATTTTATAACGTGAGCGAATTATGACAAGAATAAATTAATAAAACCCATTAAATGAGACAGAACATTTAAAAGACAGAGTTACATGAATAATGAATTTTATGACGTATTGTTAAAATTAGCAGTTAGTATTGAAGGATCCAATCCAACACCAGGTAATTATTATTAATAATTGTGTAAATATTACAAAATATTATAGATTATATATAAAGCTTCATTAAACACATTACGTAGACAGATGACATGTCGATGATTGCATTGTGTTATAATTTGGTGTTACCATATAGCCAATTATAGAATTTATTTAGTTCTCAGCGTGTTATTACAAATAAATTAATGGTGAGTGTACAAATGTGCGCGATTTCCAAGAAAAATAAGCTGAAATTTTAAAATCATGCCGAAAATCTTACCGGCTTATCGCGTAAGCGCCAATTTTTCATTCGTTAATCAATATAACATTAATTTTTTTAATTTAAATAGCCTATGGTCAAGTATTTTTTAACTACGTTATTATCACGTATCGTTGGCGGGAAAAAATCATCGACCATGTCACTTTGCACGTGGTAACTGAAATAAAAATATGTATTCATTGCCATATTGTGTAGCCGTTATAACATAATACAATGATCTAATGCCTTCCGCTATAGTGTTTCAATACATTTCTTGTCAAATAAATTTGTTATCAGTATCGTTCATCGAACTTTTGTAAATCCAAAAACAATACGTGATTTTTTTTGTCATATTTTTTAATAAGGAGTCACTATTACTTTTCTAAAAATGTTAACCTAAATATATATCATTTTACGCGAGTTATGTACATGTCCAAGGCATTCTCTGTTCTTTAATGATGCGTTACCATTATTTTTTTATTGAGGAAGTTACATTGGCTATTAGATAATATTTAAGTAAGAAGTTTATGATTTTTTTTTTTGTTTTCGGACACTGTTGAATGATGTTGAATGAATGTCGTCGTATTTTACAATGAACATGAAATTTCGGTAAAGGAAAACATCGTGATCAACTATAGCATGAATGTTAAGGTGTTATATATAAAAAATATAGATTATAGATTTAAAAAAAACCTTATTAAAAAAAAAAAACTTTCTTTCATTACTTACGTTTTTTTTAAACGTCATAGCAAGCAAAAGAACAGGTCGGCACCTGACGTTAAGTACCGTTAAGTAGTAATCACCACCGTCCATAGACACTAACAACACCAGGAGAGTTGAAATTGTGTTGCCAGCCTGTGTTTGGGGGAAAGGGCGGAAGGGAAGTTCGGTAAATTGTTTCGAACTTTTCCACAAACAACTTGGTATTATATATTGATAATTAGTTTTATTCATAATATTAATTAAAATTAAATAAATATCAAATATAATACTACATATAAATATTAATTACGTCTATAGCAAAGTTATATGTTGTATCAATAAATAAGGAAATTTAGAAAGGATAATTAAAAAGGCTTGAATAGCGGTTGAAACAAACCCAAAATTATTTTGGTTAAACACAAAACGACTCGTTATCGTTCGACGATAAATTTTTGAATAAACAAAATTCGATGAGCAATATTCTTGATTTACGATAAAACAACTCCGATATCCTTTCCCTCTTCTAAATACAGACAGATAGTGTTAATGTTAATAAATATAAAGGGGCGATAAATACGATAAATTTCTTTCAATTAAAAAATGTTAGTAATGCGACGAACCGACAAATTGATGCTATTTACAAGCTTATATCTACTTATTTGTTTAATATAATTGTATACTCACGTGGATTGGAATGTCTGCGTGAGTTCGTGTTTGAGTTCGCCCTTATAATTAATTGTGAATATTCTCACAATTGGAATGCCAACAGCTTGGTACGCGCAAACATCCTAGAACAACATTTTTTTAATATTATTTTTCAAACCGATACATCCTTGAACGGTGTAAGAGTAAAATTCCAAAGTCGAATTTTAGCGCAACGTTTATTTTTAAAGCAATGATTCTAGATACTCGGGCAAACATAAAAGATCTATGTTATAAAAAGAGAGAGAGATATATAGATAGTTGATCGAGATAGAATAAGACAGGTACACGCACTTGATAAATCAAGTAACAAATGGTGTTTTTTTTTTGAGCAACCATTCTTCTAGTAGATTATTACTGACATTGTCGAGTAGGTAATCATATTACAAGTTAATATGATATGAATATAATATGATGAGAATTGAATAAAAACACGTGCCACCATAAACGAAACTGCAGTTGAAAAACAAATTGAAATTTAAACCGTGGCTGAATTGAGACGCTTACATACATTGTATCTTTATTTATAGATATACTAGCTGATGGGGCCACGCGTTGCTGTGGCACAGTTATTACATATAGAATTGAGTAAAAACACGTGCCATCATAAAATACACCGCAGTTGAAAAACAAATTGAAATTTAAACCGTGGCTGAATTGAGACGCTTACATACATTGTATCTTTATTTATAGATATACTAGCTGATGGGTCCACGCGTTGCTGTGGCACAGTTATTACATTTAGAATTGAGTAAAAAAACGTGCCATCATAAAATACACCGCAGTTGAAAAACAAATTGAAATTTAAACCGTGGCTGAATTGAGACGCTTACATACATTGTATCTTTATTTATAGATATACTAGCTGATGGGGCCACGCGTTGCTGTGGCACAGTTATTACATATAGAATTGAGTAAAAACACGTGCCATCATAAAATACACCGCAGTTGAAAAACAAATTGAAATTTAAACCGTGGTGTCATGTATGAGTTATTTATAACAGTTGGTCCTACAGTTTTCTGTGTGACAAACTAATTTAAAGCGCCATCTGTTCGAGTCTGATGAGAATTACAATTAATAACAATAATTAACATTGACAATCATTTAATTTGTAATTAAAAAATATCGAGGCCTTGAGTCCATCTCTCAAGTTGGGCCAAATGATACAGAAACGTCAACTTTCATGAAGATCGGTTATATAGTTTCGGAGTTCATCGTGGACAAACTACATGACTACTGGATTTTTTTCTATATTTCGATTAACGAATGGTTATACTTACATTGACTCTGTTACCGTATCCAGCATAGAACGGGTTCGATCCTAGCGGGAAGAGAGCCTTTATATCAGCCAGGCATTGAATCTTGAACTCTTCGGGTTTCTTCTCGATGACTTCGCGATGAAACGCTCGTAACAACGAAGTTGGATTCAATAGCAGAGGTCCATCGGGAAGACACAGTTCTCCTTGTCTGATCGATCGCAAGTATTCTCGCGTTACCTGTCGATATACCAGGTGAATGGTTAAAGGGTGACACATTTCAACCGTATGGTAGTTCATGGTCACATTTAACATATAAAATAATAATAGCCAATGCTAATAAAAACCAAAGAGAACCTTATTTAAAGTTTGTTCTACGATTTTTCAAAGTATGGGTACAAAAGTGAAACGCTTCTTAATGAACGAAAGTGAAGGTGGATCGCGAGGGCGCTTCCGGGGTTAATTACCTTAATTACGTAACGCATAAACTTTCTCTTTCAACGAACGATTAACTGAGGCACGGATAGGCGGCAGCGCGCGGGGTGGGTAGCGAAAGGGGCGAGGTAGCACGCACATCGAATGTACCTAGGGGCATGACCTCACCGCCTCCATATTTATTACACCGGTTCGTATTTACGTAATCTAAGCGTTAGGAGTGTATATCAGTTTTGAGTTTCTCGAAATAATTATGTTAAATATTAAACATCTATTTTTTTTTCATTGATGAAGTACGAGAAGCAAGTAATGAGTAATCTGTGAGAATATTGCAACTCTTTAACCAGTCATGAAAAACATCATCATCTGCTGCTAACCATTATCGGTTACAGCGACCGCTAAGAGAAAAAAATTAACAGTATTTTTTCCGTCCGTTCGTACGTAGCACGCTCACACTTGGGACAGGTCAACACACCGTTATTATATTGTATAGCCTTAGGTGGTCTGGCTTTTAGTTCATTACGCTCAATATCAAGTTCCTCTTTCCTTTTGCTCTCAAAAGTGAAATTTTGATCGTGTAAAAAAGTTCTCAAAAAAAAAAACATATCGTTAAATGCACCAACTTTACCAACCACTGTATATTATCAGCCTGTAAGAGACCTACTGCAGGGCTATAGGCCTCTTCCCGAAGGAAGGTATGGGTATGATCACCACGCAAGCCCACGAGGTAATGGCGCTATCAAACTCTGAGAAATTCACAGTTCTACGTTTTCCCACATACAGTAGTAACTACAAGAACATTTCTCAGGTTCAGGTTTCCTTACGACGTTTTCCTTCTTTTTTTTATCGTAGCACGGCAAAATGACCGCACTATGCCTGATGGTAAGCACAGTACAATCCAAAAACAATGGCGACCACCGAGTGACACATTATCCATCGCCGGTCACCGCTGTCATGCCGGCCTGCGAAAGGCTGGATATGCACAGGCTGATCCCGAAACGCGCGAAGCAGAAGCGAATCACTATGACGGGCTTTTTCGCCATATACATGGTGGTTGCGACCCAGTCGGGCTGTAAAACCCTACTACCCCGGATTTTTTTTCAGCCGTCAGCCGATAGTGTTACCTACTTAAATTAATAAATGTACGCGAATTACGTAAAAAATAGTTGTGGACTTCTCTTTACTTCTGACAACGTGTATACAAATTTTCATAATGACCAATTAAGCAGTTAAGGTGTGAAAACTTTATCGCTTTCCCACTTATATTAAGTAAGGCCTTAATATGACTTATATTATTAAACACATGCATGCGAAAATAATTCGGTGCTCGTTTAAATATTTAAGTGTAACACGTGTTTTCTTTTCATGATTTTTACAGATAGTCACTTATTCAATAAATGAGAAACCATTTAGTTTTTGTCGTTCTCTCAAGGAAACTTTTTTTATACATGTATAACTTTCATGATATATATTTCGTTTTTCTATGCTTTCTTTGCACCTATATGGAGGGTCATGTAAAAACTATTTAAACAGCGAAAAATTACTGAATAATTTATTTAGTACTTACCCTTGCCTGACCGATAGCTCGCGCCGACAAGTACAGTAGTTTGTATCCATTGTTCTTGATCTTCGTGAAGAGCTGAGCGACACCGGACTGCGCCCAGTCTTTGCCCACCATTGGGAATATATGACCGAGAACATCAGATCTGAATTGCAAAGAAAAAATATTACAATAACAACTCATAGATTTCATTATCTTATTAGACAAAACAAAAAACCTTAACCAAAATCCATAAAATAGATTTCAAATCAAATCCGTTCAAACATACATGCATAAAAATAGTAATAAATAACATTATATTAATAAGTATGTATATAGTAGGACCGATAATTTTCTTATGATACTTTCTGTATAGAGAATTATTTCTCGACCAAGGAGGTTGTTACCCATAAACTGATTGAAATGATAGTCCGTGTTAAAGAGAGGAGAATCTTTCACTGTCATTCGTAAGTATCCTCGTAAGTAAGTAAGTCAAAATCCTCGTAGGAGATATATTTTTTTAATTTTGAGAAACGTCCAATGAGCATACTGTAGAGATAGAGTTATAACACAAAAGGTACGGTTTGTGACAAACTTCCTTACCGTTATGAATACGTTCTATGTATAATATTGAGACAACATAAGGATAAATAAATGCTGATTTTGGATTCCTATAGTAATATTTCAATCTTTGTTTTGTGTTAAACTCTTAACGACTTTATATGCAGGCCCGAAATTACCGCTATATTTAGAGCAGTCAAAAGATTTACAAGATCTGTAAGTAATTTTCGCCTATTTAACTGATAGTAACACCAAAAAGGTTGAGAATCATTGATAATAATATTTATTGCCAATAAACTCACAAGTTTACATTTAAAAGTATGCGATACAATACAATAGTGCAATGCCGTTTTGCATAACAAGTATAGTTTATTACAAGTAATACATACAATATGCTAAAAAAACAATAGTGAAGAGGTTGACTATAAATCATACAACTTACAAAAAATATTATTACACAATTTATCAAACTAGAACTACGGAACCGCAAAATATCAAAAAGTAGATTAGAAATTGATGGTTTCTACACATGACCGCTGTCACCTAAACTAGGTTATGTGTCTCAGGTAACAGTATACATTATGACCCAATAATGAACTCGTTATACAACAGCAGTGGATAATTTATTTTGAAATTTATACTAATATTATAAAGAGGTAATGTTTGTGACGTTGTAGGGGGTAATCTCAGAAACTACTAAACCGATTATACCAATAGAAAGCCACTTTATTTGAGGGTGTCATAGGCTATATATCATCACGCTAAGACCAATAAGAGCGGAGCAACAGTGAAAAATGTTTTAAAATCGGGTTTTTTTTCCTTTTGAGAGCTTCCGCGAAATCTTAAAACCCAAAATAACAATTCCGCGTGTACGAAGTAGCGGGCAGAAGCTATTAACTAATTATTATAATATTATAAAAGGTAAAGTTTGTGAGGTTGTATGGGGTAATTCGGAGAGATATGGGGTCGGAGAAGAAATGGTCGAACGAAAACGTTTCTTACGAACGCTGCCTTAACGATGAGAGATATATGATTGAGTTCTAGAGAAAAGTTGTAGTTTGATAATGCCTATTACCGCCCAACGAAGTCGGCACGGGTCAACTAGTGCTATATACAAGAACAAGTGCATGTGAACCACAATCTCAACATATTTGAATGTGAAAAGTTGAAACTTTACGTCGTCAAGTATTACAAATTGTTAAAAAATATTCATAATATTTTAAAATCTAAAATACTCTGTGGATTTTAAAAATGACATGAAACGTTACAATCTATAGATGTATATAATTGTAAGTTTTACATTGAGAAATGTAAAGATTATAGTTATCTTATCAATTCATTATTGTTACAGCAACAATCTCTTATTTATCGTATATCCGGCATACTCATGACAACACTGCATATTCATAACTACGTTATTATCAATAAGGTCACTCGAAGAGGCTTATTTCATGAAAACAAAACATAAATGCTGTTTTTATATACAGGAAAATGTAATAAAACCATTTGTTAAATTGTAGATCCATACTTTTGGTATTCATCCAAGTACAAAATAGTTCTATACCACTAAAATATTTTTATTCGTTTTTAGTAACACTAAGTTAGACAATTTCCCTGAACTTTAAGTTTTAACAATTTGGTGTTCCATCGATAAAATAGCATATCTTCTGATATAAATAAATTGATACAACTACTGGATAGAGTTTGATTTTTTTAATTCTTAGACACATATCCTTATCTAAATCTCCTTATCCAGTAATTATCACGATACACTCATTTCATATAAAGTTATTGAAGTTTTAAGAATAAATGATTTTTATAGCCACTTGGTAGAGTCACGCTGAATCTATTTCTGATTTCAACATGTATGGGTCGGCTCGCCCGGGGTAGTACCACCCGACAAAACAGAAAACCTACGTGAAGTAACAGTGCTTGCATTATTGCGTTTCGTTCGGTCAGTGAGAGCGCCGGAGGCCCACATCCCCTCCCCCTCCTTTCACCTAACCCCTCTACTCTTACCCCTCCCACTTTGCCTTCACCCAACACAGGCTGGCAATGCACCTACGACTCCCCTGGTGTTGCAAGTGTCTACGGACGGCGGTGACCACTTACCATCAGGTGACCCGCATGTTCGATTACCTCCTATGATATATTAAAAAAAACTATGCGTTCAGCAGTATATTTAGTGGGATAAGCGGTGTGGTTTGCATGCGTAAGAGAGGAGAAGTAAACAAAATTATTTAAAAAAAAAAAAATTGTAAGCAAATAATATTTTTGCTTTAGAATTACTTTGTTTTTTCCTTTGTACACAAAATATGTTGTAAAAATAATAAACGACCCACACACAGTCACGGGTATCAACTATACATGAATAAATGTGAAACTAATATAGGGAAAACGCGTCCGGTGGTAAGTTCTAGCTCTAGGAAGTTATATGAATAGTATGCCGAACTTAGTAATAGATCCTTCGATATCGGGTATAACGAGAAAATGCGTTCGCTCATTAGTTCTGCTTATAGGAAGTTGTAGGCATAATGTGTCGTGCTTACTTGGTAATAGTCCCGTCAATATTGGATATGACGAGAAAACACGTCCGTTGACAAGTTCTAGTTCTAGGAAGTTGCAGGAATAGTGTGTCGTACTTACTTGGTAATAGTTCCATCGATATCGGATATGACGATCTTATCGTCGTATCGCCACCGGAACACGTTGCACTTGCAGCACGTGGTTCCCTGGTACGCGGTCGTAACGCTGAACACCATCTCGTTCATGCCCTCGCGAAGATTTAAATTCCTCTATAAAACAATGAATAAAGTCTTTTCGTAACTCGGCTTATGCATAGATTATGACTTAACTATAGTTTATAAAGAATTAATATTAACAATCACTATTATTATTATTTTTTTTAGATAAATGTCATTTTTTTTTTATGTCATAGGTGGCAAACGAACAGGTGGGTCACCTGACGATAACTGATCACCACCATCCATGGACACTAACAACACCAGAGGAGTTGCTAGTGCGTTGCCACCCTTTGGGGGGAAGGGTTAGGGGAGGGAGAGGGAGAGGAGAGGGGAGGGGAGGTGGGCCTCCGGCGCTCTCCCTGACCGAACGAAACGCAACAATGCAAGCACTGTTACTTCACGTCGGTTTTCTATGAGAGGGTGGTACTACCCCGGACGAGCCGACCCATTCATGCTGAAACCAGTAATAGTTACAGCGTGGCTCTACCACCATTCAAATTAAATTAACATAACTTTATATACGGTGCTTCATACAAAGGTTACAAAGTATAAAATATTAGAATTATCGAATTGAACGAAGCTTTCTGTGAAAGAGGTTTTAAAAAGAGATCCAAATATTCCAAAATTGGAATATCCAGTATTCCAAAGATTGTCATTAAATTATACTAATGAACTGATAATTAAATATATCATAATGATTTCTTCAATTTACCAATCAATGAACTCGTGTCGACTACTATGACTAATATTATTGACACAATTGTTAATAATATGAAACATGTGAATGTGTATGAAACAGTCCAAATATCTTGTAACATCAGTGTGTGCACAACCTGTTACTTAAAGAAATAAAATATTACAGAAGAACAATTCCGTGAAGTAGGTAAATAGTATGTCATTGATTCTTACTAATAATATATATGCGAAAGTCTCTTTGTTACAATTTTCAAGTCTTAACTAATCATCATAAAATAAATAAAAAAAATGGCTGATCCTGAAGGATAGGTCAAATGTGATTGTGGTCAATTGATGGTGGTAGAGCCACGCTGAAGCTATTAATGGTTTCTCACAGAACACCGACGTGAAGTAACAGTGCTTGCATTGTTGCGTTTCGTTCGGTCAGTAAGAGCGCCGGAGGGCCACCTCCCTTCCCCTTCCCTTGCTCCCCCTCCCAAACTGGCAACGCACTTGCGACTCACCTGGTGTTGCAAATGTCTATAGGACGATGGTGATCACTTAACATCAGGTGAACCACCTGTTCGTTTGGCTACAATGATATATTAAAAAAAATTACGTTAACGTAGGCGCAGCCGCGAGCATAAGTCAGTAAGTTTACAACTCACGATTTGTTCTGAAGACAATCGTAGTGTTTTCCTGAATGAGGAGTAGCGACGCGTCGGTCTCGGCAATGGACCCTCATTCTCCGAATCAGAGGAACTATGGTCTTGGCGATCCTCTGCAAAATTACACTTTGATGGTAAAGCAACTAAAATAAAAATCAATTGCTATATGAGTAATTCTTTATCGTTATGTTTATAATTGTCCGGACAAGGTTCGTATGAAAGAAAATGTTCGGAAAAATCGTGTGGAAAAGTGATTTTTTTTTTGGCAACCAATCTTCTAGTAGAATATTACTGTCATTGTCGAATGGGGCAATTATATTAAAAGTTTATTGTGGTAATTTCAATATTCCAACAAAATGGTGGCAGTCTTGTTAGAACTTTCCAGGGAGGTTTTGTGGTAAGTCAGAATCCCATACTCCGTGGTACTATTTTCCATCAACATCACTTATTCGCAATAACCAAACTATATATATATATATTAAGTAAAACACCACCATTATTAGCCCGGTGAAGCTGTTAAGACCCTGCTGGGTAAATAGCGTAGTCAGTTCGAAAACAAAAAACCAACATTACTACAAAATATAGAGCCAAGTAACACAAGAATATGAATAAAATATAAAATTCACTAAATTACATTCCAAGATCTCGCTTAAAAACACAAATTGGGGGTTAAAAATGTCTCCATCTCTATTTTTCTTTATTGAAAGAGCCGGCTCCTTCGTAAAAAATCGAAACTACGTCAATCGACGCGGTGTCCCAAACACGATAATCACTGAGCCATTATAGCGTGATTTTTTGGCAGTTTATGGCGGGGTTTTGGTCTGTCATGTAGTGGATTTTATATTTTATTCATGATCTTGATGTTACTTGACTCTATATTGTGTAAAATTGGTGGTGTTTTATGTAATATAGTTTGTTTATTGTGCATAAGTGAAGTGAATAGAAAATAATACCACGGACCATGAATTCTGAGATGCCACAAAAACTCCATGGAAAGTTCTAACAAGATGGCCACCGTCTTGTTAGTTCATTGAAAGTATATCAAGAAACTTGTAATATCGATACTTACTTTACAATGGCAGTAATAGACTACTAGAAGACTGGTTGCCAAAAATAAAATAGAAGAAGAACTTGTAATACTATTAACTTCTCGACAATGGCAGTAATAATTTAAAAAACTGGTTGCCAAAATTAAGTTTAAAAAAAAATCGCGTGATCTCATTTTATAATATGACATTGAAATATTGATTTTTTAGAATGTTTGCAATTTGTATTTCTCTATTCTGATAATTCAAAGTAAATACAAAAGATATTATTTTTAAACTGCTGAAATTTGTCCAGACTCTAATAAAGCTTAAAATAGGGATAGAAGGTATTAAAATAGTTAATATGTTGTTTAATTGGTTTCAATGACTCTCTCAATTAAAGTCATTTCTGTATGATAGTAATATAAAAATTACCTTGGTCATGAATTTGTGTTGATTCTACTATTATATTTGGAACATACTCCTGTTCTACAGCTTCTTTGGATTCGGTAACCTCATCATCATCGTTATTAACAGTGTTTTCCTCAAAAACCTCTTCAGTTGCCTCAAAGATGGGAGCGTCCACAGTCTCCGATTCAGAAATCCTTCCAGGTTGTGGTGCATTAAGCTCTTTAGATAAGTCACCTTTGGGCAAGGATGTATCAGTACTGAAAATATAAAATTATTTGTTTCAAAACAGTATTTTTTTCCTATCATAATTGAATAAAAACACAATTTTATATGATTAACATTGTTTTTATATGACAACCCCATTTTGGATATTTTGTAATTTCATGTTCTAGGATTATTTTTTATAAAAAAATTACCATTACATACCAATAGTAGAAAAAATTCCATATTCTAATTATGACGAAAATTCCATTACAAACAAATACTTTATCACTACATAGTATAAAACAAAGTCGCTTTCTCTGTCCCTATAACCCTATGTGTGCTTAAATCTTTAAAACTACGCAACGGATTTTGATGCGGTTTTTTTTAATAGATAGA
Organism: Antheraea pernyi; assembly: GCA_015888305.1. Lineage (NCBI taxonomy): Eukaryota > Metazoa > Arthropoda > Insecta > Lepidoptera > Saturniidae > Antheraea > Antheraea pernyi. The sequence goes on along the minus strand of MU158874.1, from coordinate 632,030 downwards.
GTGATTGAAAAGGAATGTATATGTGTATAATAACATCCATTAAATAGAAATACTGTTATTTTTGAGGTTTCTAATGTGATGTCGTAAATAATTACATAACCGATTCGATGGAGAAGAAGTTGCACGGGTCAGCTAGTAATTAAATAAAACATACATATACTACTCGTATATTGCTTCCATATTTATCAACTAAATCTTTATTGTATTACTAGAACTAGCCGATATCTGCAACTTCGTCTGCATTGTTTATTATCTCAACAATATATTTTATGTATAGACGAAAAAACATAAGATCTAAAGTAAAACTTTACTTTGCTTACAAAATTTCTTTGTAGACAATCTTATCCGTTTACCTCATCTCTCCTGCGTATTTAGTTTCTTAAAACTTTATATATACTATATATAAGTGATATTAGTTTAAATACGGTCCAAGGGTTTAAATTTTTTATCGAAGTCTATCCAATAGGTTTACCATCTTGATTACAGTCATTTAACATTACATGAGTATGTGGTCAAATGGAAAATGCACAGCTTACTGTTTCGCATCAGAGTTAGACCGTCGCCAGCTCCACCAGGAGTAACCACGCGGTTTCACGGTGCTGTCGGCGCTGTGAGGAGCGCGGCTTTGTACATCCGGGCCTTCCTTCTCTGAACCCTTCTCGAGTGCTTCTATCACCCTCTGCAAATATTTTTTTTTTATGGTAAAAGGCAGCATACTGGCAGACAACTGCATCAACGAGGGCATCACTGTTGTGTTGCCGAACTTGAAGAGTGCGTTTCCGTCCCTTCTTCAAGAGCTCCACATCATATATTTCACCCTCATTCATATTTCCCTCATCATCATCAGCCTGTAAGAGACCCACTGCAACCACCGGCAAACAGTGCTTGCATTGTTGCGTTTCGTTTGGTCAGTGAGAGCGCCGGAGGACCACCCCCTTTCCTTTCTTTCCCTACCACTCCCCCATCCACAGGCTGGCAACGCACTTGCGACTCCCCTGGTATTGCTAGTGTCTATGGACGGTGGTGATTACTTAACATCAGGTGACCCACCTGTTCGTTTGTCTCCTATGATATATAAAAAATAAATAAAAAAAAACATTCATATGAAATAACATTTGTATGCTTATTTCAAAATAGTGTTCGAATAACAAAATCATTATTTATAAGTAATTCATAGTTCTATTTTATTTTAATGTAAGTGAAACATAAATACAAATGCCAGTAAATTTTTACTTAGGTTTGGCACAATTAATTCTTTATTTATGTACATTTCGAATTAAACGAAACACATGAATAATTAATTACACTTTAAATGGAAAAGCTGAATAATACAGGTAAATAGTATTGTAGGAATTTTACCCAAGAAGTAATTATTTGAGTTATTGGCGCATAACTATGTGTCATCATCATTAGTACCCACTGATGGAAAATTAAATACATTGAACACAATGTTTTCATTGGCTCGAGAATATAGCATGATATACAAAATGATTACTCATACCACGACAAAACCTCAAGATATATAATCATCAATAAAAAGAAAAAAACCAGTTGACATATTATACAATTCTGTTCTGTTGATATCCTGTTAACACCTCTTTACCCATGATCAGTGCATTTTTCGTCCAAAATGACTATTTTAATGTACCACTTTCCTAACTTTCACCAGTTTTTAGAAGTTACATAATACAATTTGACTGTACAAAGCTAACAGATATCATGATCATTATAATCTGCTAATTTATTAAAAATTTAATCCAAGCAACTTTATTATACAGAGATGTCGCTGTAGATTCTTAGAATTTAAGAGATGTTCGAAGTACTTTGGGATGGCAAAATCACTGTTACTTTTAATCAGTCTTATTACAACATATAGAAATCAACATTCTTATTTTATGAACAATGACTTCCATGTAATAGATGTATTGTATACATTACTTCGAACAAAAATCTGTCATCGATAAATACTTAACTAAAGGGCATGTCCTAGGATCAAATACCATCTAAGTCATTTCTGTGGTTTTGTTTACTATAAATATTATTTTCAATGATAATACGAAATAAATCAATTAAGTCGCATAACATACATTTCGAATAAATGAAATAAATCATAAATTACATTGATAAATCAGAGTAGGAGAATGGAACTAGTATCTGATTTACTTTGGAGATTGTCTTTTACTTGGTGCACACATTTTGAGATTGGCTTTTATTTGGTGCACAAAATTTGAAGTTGCCTTTTATTTGGTGCACTTATTTTGAGGTTGCCTTTTACTTGGTGCACATATTTTGAGGTTGCCTTTTACTTGGTGCACATATTTTGAAGTTGCCTTTTACTTGGCGCACATATTTTGCGTTTGCCTTTTACTTTTACAGTGTACGGTCTGTGTATAGCGGTTAGTTTAAATAAGTTAATAATACTTACGTTCGGGAGTGGTCTCTTGTAAGCTAAAATTGAGAGGATGAGTGGGCCTGCACTTCGCCACGGTAACAAACGATCCCCGATGCGCACCAATAACCTTCCCTCCGCAGCCAAGTTCCCACCCGACTGACAGAACTCTTCGTACGATAGTGACCGAGACACTTTGTCGTCACGAGCGTATACGCCTACTTGACCTCTAAACAAAATATTTCTAATATTAGTTATTGTCTTATGAGGAAGCTTTAAAAAGTATTATTTTGTTTTTTAGGGTTCCATTTTCAAAAAGTAAAAATCGTTTAGTGCAAAATCCCCATCCAGTCTGCTCTACCTTTAAAGAGATTTATATTTCCCATTATAGGGAACATTTAAATAAATAACAAAAACATCAAATAATTAAATATTAAGAGTAGTTCCCATACAAAAATTAACCATGTTCGCTCTATGATAATAGCGGTAATATACACGTTGAATACGATATGATTATAGTGCAGATCATAGAAATAAAACAAGAATCAATAAAGAACGGTCAAGTGTAAGATGAACTTCCATCATGGATCCCAAAGTTAATTAAAGAAAACCAAATTGTTGGGCGTGTTCATCTCATGGTAGTGATTCTTATTGTTTATTACCATAGAGTTTCTTCGTGATACTTCCTAGACATCAATAATCTATGAAAAAATAAATGTTCAATATAGAGGTAGGTTAAATAACTTACTTGGCTAGAATTTTATCATCATCATCCGAGTCCAACGCGAGCGGTCCTATCGAGGCTGGTGATTGCGGCAACGACGGCCCATTACCGGACTCGTATTCCTCCTCAGTAGGGCCTGTTGTTGTATGCACGGTCTCCGATGGACCTGCCGTAACATCTTCATTGAATATGAGAAAATATGTATAAAAAACGAGTATCCTTTAGACCACACGACTGAAGTAAAACTTCTTTAGCTCCATCTATATGTATGCATATATATGTTTATATGTATAATATATACATGCATATACATCTTAATTTTTATTCACCTTAAACGTACATAATGTATTGAACAAAATATTAATTTATAAAACTGTTCCAAGAACGAAATGACATTATGGAATAATCAAGAAATAACCGTTCGCGTAACGCTAGCAAACTCGCAAACAAACTACTAACGGAGATGTATATATATTGCATGCTCTGGCTATGAGGGGATGGGAGAAAGAAAATGTGTGATCGCACCTCTCTCTCTCTCTCTCTCTTACCTCTACAGTAATATACGAAACATAACTCTCTCTCTTTCTATTTTCACTAACTTATATATCCCTCTCAACTTCCTTTCGCCTCGCCCTATCATTTTCGTAACGCTGTCGTCACGCATTCACCAGCTTACTCCCCAAGTCAAACGTGCGTAAAGAAGTTTTACCTCAATAAAGAGAAACAAAGGAAAAGAACCTATCAAAAACTCACCGGTACGATAACGTTCAGTGTGATGTTTGGGGAAATAGAGATCGGGGTCGACTTGCCCTCGGTCGAGATCATCAAGGTAGACGCCTTCAGGTGCGGACTCGGCAGCGTCACGGGTGGACATAAAGCGGAACATGCCGCTGAGGACCCCCCGGCGACTGGGCCGGTCCTCGTCCGAGCTGAGGGGTTCCGCGGGGCTGCCGGGGGAGGCGGGGGAGCCGGGGGACGGGGGTGTCGCGACCGATTCCTCGGATACCGGTGATTCCGCACCGCGGACTGGAGGTTCCGGAAGCTCCCCCCAACGCCACGACTGCGATGACTTGTCCCCAGCTGTCGTTCGAGACAATTCCACCTCTGTGTCCGATTGCACCGGTGTACCACTCCGAGACCCACGTCTGTCATACAAAAATATTAACACGATCATAAATTAATGGAGTTTTTGGCGGGATCTTGGAATGTCATGTAGTGGATTCTATATTTTATTCATAGTCTTGTGTTTGTTGGCTCTATATTTTGTAATATTGGTGGTGGTTAACGTAATATAGTTTTGTTATTGGACAGATGTGAAGTGGATGGGAAATAATACCACGGACCATGGATTCTGACTTGCCACAAAAACCCCCTAGAAAGTTCTAGCAAGACGGCCACCATCTTGTTTAGTTCATTGAAACGATCGCAGGAAACTTGTAATATCACTACTAGACAATGACAGTAATAATCTACTAGAAGATCGGTTGCCAAAAATAAAATAAAGAATAGAATTATAAATCAATTGTTTTTTTGTTATATAAGTACTCGCCGGGCATAAAGTGATAAAATTTCCCCGTGTTTTTGTTGTAAATAATACGATTGAAAGTGACAGCACCATAGTAAGGTTTACGTTTTATTTTTCAGACATATAACGAAACCGAGTTAACTCATTACTCCGAATAAATTATAGATTAAAATAAATTACACATAATATGATGATATTTATATATAAACTATTAGACAAAGTTTTAATGTATTGTTGGTCAAGAAATTACGTGTTCGTGTCGTCACATGAGTCATTTAACGTGTTGAATAAACGATAAGGGGCTTCCACAGTGGGACTCTGAATCATGTCTGTGACAAAAATTACAAACTACTCAAATTATTCTTATTTACAATTACATAGTAACAAGTGTGTGATTTGAGTACTACTTCTATATTATATACCTACGTGTGTTCATTATTGTATAACAGTTTACATAACAGACATTGTATTTAAAAGAAGGCTAATTATCTTGAAAAAAAATGTTCTTACTGGTTATACATACATATTAATGCTTATAATGTATTCTTACTACAACTAACTCTACTGCTAAATTTACATTGCACCTTTCAGATGAAAACTAGGTTTATTCGCTGCGTAATATACAGAACACCAAGCATTATTCATATACTTTATATAAAAGCCTTTAATATCGCACATATTTAATATCCATTAAAACTATACGTGCATCTTAATTAGTGCAAGCGACGGCGTGTTTTATTTACAAAGTACTTTATTGATTATATTATTATTACGCGTGTTTGGAGGCGGCATGGACTTCGAACGCTGTGTCGGACAGCGCCAAAGGGATGCGGTTTTCACCGTTCAGCTTCAAGTTGGACATTTCGTCACTGAAACCAAACCAACTTTACGTTTGAAGGAATTTGCTAAAATTCGCGATAATTCCTACTATAACCCTTTCATTTAGAATCCAGAAACTTCGATCTGTGGCGTCCCAATTTACCTGACCGTAGGCCAGTGAAGCTTTTTTTATTTTTTTTTATAGTAACACGGCAAAATGACTGGGGTATGCCTGATAGTAAGCACAGTACAGTCTAAAAACAAAGGCGACTACCGAGTGACACATCACCGGTTGCCGCTGTCATGCCGGCCTGCAAAAAGCTGGATATGCACAGGCTGATCCCGAAACGCGACCCGCAGAAGCGAATCACTATGACGGGCTTTTTCGCCATATACATGGTGGTTGCGACCCAGTCGGGCTGTAAGACCCTACCACCCCGCAAGTCCTTGCTAAGCTGTAAAAAATTACCTGTACGATCTATTTGAAACTGCAATCGAACTATACCTATAATACTAGCTTCTGCCCGTAACTTCATCCTCGTGGAATAGTTATTTTGGGATAACGCTAAATTTAACTCGTGCCTTCGTTTACATAGAAGGTGGAAAATGTTTTGAAATAATACGTACGTTAACCTCGACTTTGAAAGATTCTTCATTGGTGCTCCGCATCGGTCTTAGCTTAGAGCTATCTAACACTGAAAGAATTTTTCAAATCGGACCAGTAGTTCCTGAGATTAGCGCGTTCAAGCAAATTCTTCAGCTTTATAATATTAGTATAGATTAAAATTTATTACATTACACTCGATAAGATACGCTATTATAAGAGTTATATTAGTATATAAACATGTGTAATAAAAGTATTGTTTACCTCAACGAAGCAGCATTAAGCTCGCTATCACTGAAGAAATTGATTTCAGTGGCGTTAACATTTGAAACTGCCTGTGGGGGCCTTTGTTCGGAACGCGGACGATCCGATTGGCTAGAAATTGAACTCGTTGACGATTTTCTTTGGTGCTTCTTCTTAGAGCTAACTTTTCTCGTTTTCTTTTTCTTTTTCCCGTTGCCGTTCTGTTTAATATCGTCCTCTGTTGGCACCGCGTCTATAGGTCTGAAGTCGTTGTGAGCGCTTATTTTCTGAACCACTTGGTTCGCTTCGCTTTCCGCTTCGCCGAGCTGCGTCGCGGAGAATGTTTTCGGTGTTTTTCCATCAATCCAATCCGCGCCTTCGTCTAGACCGTCCATTTCAAATAATGCCTCATGGTCATCTTTATCAACATTAATAGTTTTCTTTATCATTTTAGTTAGATCCGGCTTCTGCATCGTTTGGCCGTCAGCTGTGTATCTGCAATTCGTAAATATTCTTAATATATTACATTCAAACTTTCACAATTTCGACACACTCAAAATCCACACAAATTAATGGATAGTGCATTTGAAAACGTTCTACAACATCCAACTTTGTATTAGGATTTACAAATGCTCTCTTTGATATATCAAGTATCATAACCTATAGTTATAACGAAATAATAAAATATGAAAGTAAATTAAATATTCTCTAGTGTAGTTATGAGCAATGCAGTTTCCATGATAATGAAAATATTGTTTTGCGAAGTTGGCTTTCGAATATGAAACACGTATATATGCCGTTCTATTATAATATAATAGCGTAGCTCTCGCTTTCATTATAAAACGTGACTACGCATATTCTATACAAGAACAATGTTCCGGTGTATTAGATAATTTTCCAAATATTACACTGGTTAATTCTAAGAATTTCTTGTTTTGTTAGATTTTGCTAGTTTTTGTCCATTGACGTTTATTGTCAAGTGCGCTGTATAAGCGTTTGTTAACAGACGAATAAAAAATGACAATCGCGAGGTCTCGGTCTTACCGCAGTTCGTGGTTATAATCAACTAAAAATCGCGAATTTGTTAGAGGTCGTAACTAAATTTTATTACTAATTGATTATTAAAAGATAATTATGATATTAGCTGCTCCAAATTTAAACAAATATTTCGAGTTGCATTCGATACTTTACACAAAGTAATCTATAAGTTTTACCTATAAACTCTGCAAGATTTATGAGGTTTGTAAATCTACTTACAGTACGGTTTGATTGAGTCATATCCGCCGGACCGACTATTACCGCTTAGACGTATACTATCTTTACGATAGCCGAAGTGGAAATTGGCGAATATATAGAAGTTTTAAAATCAATATGATGATTTTAAGAAAAATATGTTTGATTCCACGTATCAAGATAATTAATAATGTATACAAAAAAAATGATTAGCAGTTTTAAAACAAACCTGCGTTTAGTATAATCCGACGCCTGTCCATGATCAGGTTCCACTGCTGACAGAGAGTTTCTTCGCCGTGGTTCGTACAATTCATTAAATCGTGATGCGGGTATAGGAGACGTGGCGAGATGCGCAGAACACTCGGCTTCATCCTCACCTACTTCTTCTACGAAAAAAGCCTCGCCCGATTCTCCTAGCTTCATGTGAATGTCTAGCGGCTCCCCATTTAACTCTAGGTCCACCTGTATGCAGGAATCAACAGTAACGTTGCGGAATTAACATTTATGTTTATATTACTGCACGATATCATGTAACTTGTATACGTAAAAGAAATCGTAAGTATACATTCACGTAAACATAGTATGTATTATAAACCAGTTGTTCCTGGAGTTTTACTCGGTGAATACCACAATATTACTGTGAAGATGCTTTTATAATAAAAGCCTTTAAAACATGACTTTTTTTATATATCATAGGAGGCAAACGATCAGGTGGGTCACTGATGTTAAGTGATCACCACCGTCCATAGACACTTGCAACACCAGGGGAGACGCAAGTGCGTTGCCAGCCTGTGTTTGGGGAGGGGCAGGGGAAGGGGAAGTGGAAGGGGAGGGGAGGCGCTCTCACTGACCGAACGAAACGCAACAATGCAAGCACTGTTACTTCACGTCGGTTTTCTGTGAGAGGCTGGTACTATCCCGGGCGAGCCGACCCATTCATGCTGAAAACAGTAATAACTTCAGCGTGGCTCTACCACCTACATAGTTTAATTTAAATAAAAATATTATTGCACGGCCTATTTGTACACAATATTTCTTACCTAAAAAACATGATCAAATTTGATTCTGTTCTGAAAGACTTTAACTAGCAATCGCCCGTGACTTTATCTTGGTTAAATTACAATATAAAATTAATAAATCTAAAATCATCGAGTGGAGAGCTATAGCATATGGCGGCATAAAAATCTTCTCCAGGCAAAAAAAAACACTTCGGTATGTCAACATCCGTGATGACCAGTCAAACAATGCCGAATGAATTATCGTAGATATACTACCATTCATCCCAACGTGAGATTCTTTGTTAGACTTTTACGCCTTAACGACTCGAGCGTTTGTCTAGAAATTTCGTAGAAAAATCAAGAGCAAAGTATGCTTACAAGATTTCTTCGTAAACAATGTTATCCGTTGATTTCATCTGTTTTATGCATGCGTAGGAACACTTTGGTTGCTCCACTTATCCACGGTCATAAAACACATGGCGCTTTATGCGTTGTGTTTATACAAATCATAATTTCTTAAAACTTTATAATAAAACTAGCTGTGCCCGCGACTTCCTCCGCGTGAAACGTCATATATACGTTATGTGCAGACCTTAACAATATGGAGTTACTCAGTATTTTACTACATGCACAGGTCAATAGCGAAGTCAGTTCGAAAAAAAAAAATGCTATTAAAAATCAATGTAAAGTTTAGAATAACAAGATACTATGTAATTAGTGTCCTAAAGCCAAAGAAAGATATATTATTAATCAGATTGTTGAACTAAAAATCTTAATCCGTATCCAAAGATCTCTTATTTACGGTGTAAAACCCTTAGTAGCATTATAAATTTGTTTTAAGTATATTTGTAAGCACAATAGTAATCCTTTAGAACCGTGCGTGTATAATATGCAGAAGGACTAAAATAAATAGGAATATAATTAAAAAGATAATAATACATAAAATATTTTGTAGCGCTATAAAATACAAAGAATCAGTCGGCGGCGAATGCCACGAAAAAAATATTTGTGCCAAATTTTATTGTTAAATTCACGGATAGAATGTATCTCACTTTGGCGTTACTCCAATTTTCACATACTATTATTTCAGACTAACATTTCCCGTCTCTTTTTGGCAATGAGTCCTTCTATATTATGAACTCACCTATGTACTTAAAATAAATATTCTGCGTCTAATAATATTACGAAAACGTTCATATATGATTTTCAATAGACTTTAGTCGAGGATTTTAAAGCAATGTTCTAAAGTTTTATTGTATTCTATGAAATAAATCGCCTGCTTTACTTTGTGTTAAGTGTTCTATTCCATACGATATTCACGATCTATATTACATACGAACCATATTTCAATCTTAAAATCAGTTCAGCTCTTTGAAAGGGAGTGATGGTCAGACATTCCAACAAATACCTATAGTAACACGATTGCAAAGAGATTTTTATATGTCGACATATCAACATTTTACAATAAGACACAGAATAAAACTTACGTGCGTATTAACTAATCTCGATACCTAATTACAAATAACGATCCGGTGCTATGAAATGATTCGTTAATTCCTCCTCGACGGAAAGGAATGTCGAAGTATTACTAACATGACATATATATAGTTTCTACTTTATTACTTGGCATTCGCTTCCATTCGTATGTTCATTCAATTCGTAAACGGACTGCGTGCCGCAGCCGTTGAATTATATGATGACGTCATAAGTTCAAATATGGAGTCCTTACTGATTTTATATATGTCACATTTTTTTTAAATTACATGATTTTACATTCTTACCCATTTCATGTCTAAATATGTCTTTAAAACACACAATTTATTTATAAGATAAACATCGAGAAAAGTTAGTTTATATGGTTAATTATTTAAACTTTAGCACTTACTTTTCTCTATATTGTTGATGGTATCAAAGAGATGGTTGTAATTATAAGCATAAGTTTATGGTTTCGGGAACAACTTTAAAACAATGTATCATTTATGTGAAATTAAGTTTTATTTTTTCATTTACGAGTCTTGTTTCTAAGAACAGAAAGAAGATAATGACCGTTAAATTGAATTGTCTGTATAAACAATACGAAAAATTGCAAATGACGTCTTTTAACGTAGATATTAGTATGGACAAAAACATTACAGCTGCAAGAAAATTTGGAAATATTAATCTATATATTAATACGTGAAGCCTAAACTTTGTATCCCTTTTTGAGAGAATTGCGCGAACGGATGAACGTGAAATTTGGCATAGTTAAAGTTTATATGGAGGAGAAGTGCAGAAAGCTATTTTTTTATATAAAATGCATTAGAAGTACATTAAATTAATTAAAATATGCATTACTCACACTAATGCTTCAATTTTACACAACATATACACACATGTAAATAAAAAAGACATTTTGACATCCGTCAAAAGGTCCGTCACTCTTGCGTTCCAATATTTTACCTTTTCAATATTTTTAACATGACTGACGTTGCATACCTTTCATGCCCTTTGAAATCAACTGGTTAAATTGTAGGTTAATTTTATAATAATATAATATGTAAATACATAATTTAAATAAATAAAAAAATCTAATCTTTTAATTTATTTAATCTTTAGTAAATTTAGGGAACCTCTGAAAAAATGATTATTCTATTCGGTCTTATTGAAAATTGTAGGTGACTGGACTGCTTTCACTTTGCTTCATATTGTCATAAGAGTAAAGCCATATTACCAAAGTCAAAGTCAATATTTAGGATGCTTATGTTTAGTTTTTTTTTGGTGAATTCACTTAAAATGATGATTCAACAAAAAAAATGAGCCAAAAATACTTTGTAAAATCAAAATAAGAAAATTTGTTTGCTCATGAAAGTACTCCACGACTTAGTTTCTCAGTCCAACTTGATGTAGCAATTATATTTATGATACATACAGTTCATGATAAATTTTGAACAAAAAGGAATTCATTTTCTAAAATTAATGGTAGTGCCTATTAAAAACTTCTTTGTTTTGGATTCATTATTTAATTCTATTATGTATCCATTACTTTTCCAAACAATTATACTGGGTGTATCACTATTCCTTATAATTTACACACTGCATTTAATTCAATTACACTCAGAAATACCACCTACCCATGATATCGTGTAAAATTAATTAGTAATTGTGTCATGACTTGTGATAAATTTCTTTATTTTCGTAAAGTTATCTTTACTTAGAATTTGAGAGCCTTACCACTTTATGTAACCGCTTTTTATGTTTATACAATTTTAAAAAGTGGCAAATAACTGAGTAGCCATGATGGAAACCTTTGATTATAGATTATTGACAAAATAACCCCAATAAAGTTAAAACTTTAAAAAATTAATGAATTATGGTCGAATGTCGACCACTGGGCGCCCACTAGTTATTTATTAATTTATTTAAATTAGATACAATAAAAATACTTTTTCCTTAGTGTCATTTTTGTCCATGCACCAGATCCAAGCAGCAAACACGTTTTGTTCGCAGAATTGCATAATTTATATGAAAAAAGCCATATACAGAAATCATATGTTACCGTTTCAAAATAATATAAACAAGTTGAACGATGTAGAAAGCGACAAAAGAACCAGCGTCGCTTGAAATAAATAGTCAATACCTATTTTACTTTAGTTTTAATAAATTTAATTCGAGGTGGATCAACGTATTGTTTATCAGACGTCGCGTACGAAACCAGTTTTGAACCTCGGTACCAACAATTATTTCAGAATTCACTAATTTTCATCCAATTAATACAATTTTCCCGGCTTATGGTGAAAGAAAACCTCATAAACATAATTACACACCTAAGAATTATTTTCATAGTACAGACACCATAAATTTCTCGGCATTTAAAACTGTCAATACGTCGTTGGCTGAAGAGTGCCTTTGCTAAGTAATGTTATACATATAAGGAATTCAGAATCAGTAATTGCAGTTACAAACAATCTTGAGGATACTTTTATGGAACATTATAGAAAATAACATAATGATATGAAATATGACTCTGAGAAAAAGTAAAAAACAGAGTAGTATACTCCATAGCGATTTGAGAATCTATCGTAAAACAGCTATAGGTATGTTTTTGTTGACTTAGTTACGTTCCTGGTTATATATGTATATCAACTATCCGCGCGTGAAAATCGCGTGAAATTCCGTTCAGTCGTTTTTGAGTTTATCGCGAACAGACAGACAGATGTAACAGAGGACTTTGTTTTCTAATATGTGTTACCAACGTTTTAAGGTATATCATCACTTAACACCATGTCGAGATTATAATTAAAGACTAAAGTTTTTTTAAATTGTTTTATATGAAGATAAGATTCTGATAATTCATTAATAGTCCTAATAACAATGCATATTGTTATTAAAGGTTACGTAGTAATTAACATGTACAAAGTCGAAGCGGTTGGTCGTAAAAGAGTAAAGGTGTAAATTGTCAACAGAACTTGTTTTTACAATTAACGGACGTAATGTTTTGTTATTTAAGTCGCAATTGATTTCAACTGTCGATGATGCAAAACGCAATTAATATATATATACATAATAATGAATCGCAAAATATGTTGCTAAGCGCAAAACTCGAAGACGGCTGGTCCAATTCGAGTAATTTTGATTTGATTTATTCCTTGAACTCTGAGGAATGTTTTTATGGAGAGAAAAATTCGAAAAATTGCACGGGAAAACGTAAAAATCAGTTTTCTTTTTCTGTAATTGTGAACGCGACTTCAAATTACTATTAGCAACTTGAACGCATCCGTAATTACGATCATGTTTACTGCAGTTTACTTTAAAAATTTCGCTTTCTCAGTTTGTATTCCGGAAAAGCGAACAGTCCCTATGGGGTAGCATAGGAAAATGTTCCATATATTGATATATAAAAAGGTAGGATAAGAAAAAAATCACATTAAGACGAAACGAAGTTCGCGGGGGCAACTAATAATAAATAGTAATCGAATAAAAAGTAATTTATGTAACTTACAACTTTAAACCTGGAACGTAGCACTCCAAGCTTGCCGAAACGGACGTGGAACGGAGAACAAGTGAAGCTTCCATCGGGCTGTTCCACCACAACTACATCGATGGCACCCGTTAAGGTAGCACCATTGATCTCGTTGTAGAACTCACGAAAATTCGCGATGAACTTTCCAATATAGTTCATAGAATACATGGTCGAAAAATGTTCGTTACACTCCCTATGTATTATAATATAACACTGACTTTATACACTTATCGAGTTTATTTGTATTCTATTCTTCTGATAAATTACCCCATCTTGGTGTCGTTCAAGAGAGTTAGATTTATTAATTCTGAAACAAAAGAAAATACATAATTATTTATAGTGTCAAAAATACAACATTGCGTAGTTAAAGTTAAGAATACGTTAAGCCTCGTTATCACAAACGTTCTTAAATCTCGCGTTTAAAAGCGTTTTGATAGAACAATTGACAAAAGATATAAAAAACGCATATTTCGTCATGTTCGTTTCTCAACGTCGTATCTCAAAACGATATGTTTTTGTTTTTATTTACTATTCCAATGATCTTAAATCAGTGGTTCTCACTTCAAATGGTTCCTACACGTGCCTTTCATGTTATTTTGAAATACAGGATTGTCACTTATTTTGTTCTGTTAGAATGTTTTCAACACTTGAATAGTAAATACTTCTAATGCCGTTCGTCGTAGCACGTACTTCGAATACAAGTTCAGTGTTTTTGTTCAAACGCAATTAATTAACGCAAATCATATCTATCATCTTATCAAAACGTCAACGATAAATTACTTAACATTCTTTATCAACTTAAGTGCTTGATTCACTGATATCGGCTACTCGAAGTCAAATTATTTAAATATCCCTTCGATAAGATTGTGGGAGTAAGTAACTGCATACACATGTGTAGTTATATTATGCTGTTATTTATAAAATTAATTATACTACCTACTCAACTCGTGTATATTTTACGTTGAAAGTATTTGAAATTATCAATAGTATTTAGCTTGAATCACTGAACTAGCAATTACGAAGGATGACGAAATTATACGTTTTTTTTACTTCTATATCAAATCATTCAATTAACTGACGTTATTCAGGTTACATATATCTGAACTACTTTAATAGGATTCATAATACAATACAATGTTTTACAATTGAGCAGACGTTGCGTGCTCAATTCCAGAGAAGTGTTTATTGTTACTTCTGTGGAATCCACGTCAGCATGCAAAAAATGGCGGTTCTCGTTCATTCATTCACCCCAAACAATAGTAATTATGATACTAAACAGCGTCAGTGAGGTAAAAAAAAAATGTTACATGCGATTACATCGTGAACTCGAGTCGGTTCGCCGATGACACCGAGGACTCTGCCCCCGAGTACCTATTCATAATGACTAATTCCCAAGAATAGTAGCAAATCTTTCGTTATTACATACTCAGTAGATATTATGGCGAGTAGAATAATTGCCAAGAGATATGTATTATGAACGGGTGAATCGGCGAGTAGGAATTCTAGACAATGGACTTAACACAGGTATAATTGTTAAGAACGTTTATGTAAATGTAACTGCCATCCGATTAGGCATCTCGACTCGCGATGAAAATGTCGTTATCTTCCTTGTTTACCATTTTATTAATAAATACATTAATATCCATTTAACAGAATGACGGTATGTTCGATATTAATTATATAATGAAGTTATTTACATACTTTATGAACAATGTTATCTAGACAAAGAGATTCACAAATTATATTTAAGACGCGTTTAAGAAAAGACAATTTTTTATTTCTTTTATGTCATAACTGGAAAACGAACTTGTGGGTCACCTGATATTAAGTGATCACCACCGTCCATGGACACTAACAACACCGGAGGAGTCGAAAGTGCGTTGCCAGCCTGTGGTTGGGGGAAAGGGAGTGAGGGGGGAGAGGAGGGAGGAAGGGAGGTGGTTCTCCGGCGCTCTCACTGACCGAACGAAACGCAACAATGGCGAGCACTGTTACTTCACGTCGGTTTTCTATGGGTCGGGTGGTACTACCCCGGACGAGCCGACCCATTCATGCTGAAATCAATAATAGCTTCAGCGTGGCTCTACCACTCTTCTTCAATGTTCAATATCTTATAAAAATGGGTCTTGGAATATATATTATACTAGCTGTGCCCGCGACTACATCCGCGTGGAAACTTATGTAATAAATAATGATTGTATCATATATAAAGTCATGTATAAAGTCAATCATGTATAAAGTCATCGGAATGTATCATTTACTTATCTACTCTCGTCTCGTACTTAAGTCGCGTCGTCGTTAAAATTACAATAACTTTTGATAGAGTGAACCGATTTTAATGAAACGAAGACTAAGTTATTCTCGAATAAATGTTTTATGATTGTGTGGTTTTATTGTGAACTCTATACTTTAGCAGTGATGCGTGTTCATACAAATAGACAGACAGACATTTCTAAAAATGATTGAATTGTATTTTATTACTTATTAGACAACTAGAACATTTTTTTTTTCACGAAAATGGATAAGTACAGACACATTAGATTTACAGTTTTGTTTAGATGTATAGATATCGATTTTAGCATAATAAATCTATAGTATCGATATAAACAATAATGTATCTATTTATTCATTTTACTATAAATGATTATGAATCACTATTGAAAACAAACACTGCTTCATGAATCTAAACTTGCATTTATGTTTGCCGACGATATACACAAATGCTTCAAAACAAGAATCCGATATGACAAACAATAACAAAGTGTATAATTTAACAATTGGCTTGATATTGTTTTTTTTTTATATTTCATTAGACTAATGAACTTATAAAGAGGTTAATATTGCAGACTATCTAATGATTAGATAATATTTAACTTGTCGGTCAAACTGATAGGAAATTTCATCACGCCTTCACGATAGTGACAGGCTGCAGACGAGTGATTTGATTACAAAACATCGATATTATTCATTATGGGCAGATTAAAAATGTTTAAGGTTTGAGTTAATAGATTCTTAAATAATCTTTTGTTACATTGCGTATATTAAAAGCGCATTATGAGCATGATTTCATAGAACAATGGATTTTTTTTTATTGAAAAAGATATGTTTTAGACAGATAACAGATTTAGCACAAAAAATCTATGTTGCGTTTGTTGGTTGGAATTTAAATATTACATTATTAAAAAAAAAATTGTTTTTCAAATAAAGTATGTATTTATTGTACGCTAATGTTAATTGAGAATAACAAGGACGGTCTTAGTGGCAGGTGTCCAAGGAAACTTGAGTGACGACCAGCTGAACCTATTTTAGGTTCAAGGGCAGAGTTCAACAGTTTTTCATCTATTGTAGCCCGTGGAAAATTATGAAATCACAAAATAATAAATGTGTTTGTACACAACGAATCATTTGGCAAAAAAATCTTGGATGAACTATAAATTGATTTCCAACTTTCGCTAGCTGAGTACCTATTTGCGATGTTCGTAACATTAAAACCAAATAAAGTTAATCAATAATAAATTGATTTTATATCAATCGAGGAAGACAATAAAACTTCCAATCAATTGACCATGCACGTTTTTATCAACGACTCTTTAGTACTTCAAATTCAAAGTATTATAAACAACTAGCGGGCACGCCGGACGTTGTCCCGCTCTGATAATAAAAGAAAACCATGATAAATTATATACCAAAACTTACCGTCATGAATCACTATCTATTTGTGAGAACTATATGAAAATATGTTCAGTAGTTTTTGAATTTATCGCGAACAGACAGACAAACAGATGCGGTAGAGGACTCTGTTTTATACTATGTAATAATAATACAAACAAGATAAATAATAGATATTGTTTTTTTGAAAGATAAAAATGTATCTGTAAGTATAAACCATAACAAATTCTTATTAATTCTTAAAACCTTAAAAAGTTTAATGATTAATAACAAATTGTTTATGACTATTAAACACAATAATAAACAAGACGTTTAATGTTTACTATACGTATTAAGTGTTATCTCTCTCATGTCATAATTATGGAATAAAGGTCGAAACTTCTACAAAAACGTCTAATAATAAATAAAAAATAAAAAATGGCGCATAGAATATTAATATTATAAGAGCAAAACGATGAATCAATTAAGTTTTTGTATTATATAACGAGCACCATCCAGTATTATTACCAAATCTTACTACGAAATATGCTTATTGATCTCCGGGTTCGTGTATAATTTATTTTATATCATAGGAGGCTAACGGACCGGTGGGTCAGCTGATGTTAAGAGATCACCACCGTCCATAGACACTTGCAACACCAGGGGAATCGCAAGTGCGTTGCCAACCTGTCTCGGGGGAAGAAGGGAAGCGGGAAGGGGAGGGGATGTGGGCCTCCGGCGCTCTCACTGACCGAACGAAACGCAACAATGTAAGCACTGTTGTTACTTCACGTCGGTTTTCTGTTTTCGGGGTGGTAGTACCCCGGGCGAGCTGGCCCATTGATGCTGAAACCATTAATAGCTTCAGCGTAGCTCTAGCGCCTACAATAAAATTTGAGTCATAAACATTCACACGAATTTCATTATTTTATACTGATAGACGAAGACCCAATTTCATTGGAACGTGGCCAGACATCTTATCATCCGTTTCCGCAATTGTAACGAGAGTTCAGTGTATCATAAATAGAATCACACATCAATACCAGATATCGGGCATTCCGCGAAAAATTGTAGCGTTACGAAGTCCACAGAATGAAACATTTTGTACATCAATTTTGTAGATATTGTTATCACGCCCTATACCCGTTTTTCTGAATAAATGAAAATTATAAAGCTACACATCATTTAATGTATCATTGCGGTGATACCGTTATTTATTTTTTAGACACAATTATAGGTATAGACTTAGACAGTAATATGTTATGTATTTAACAAAACTTTATTGGTACCCTATAAATATGTATATATTGTAGTTAAAATAATGTTACAAGTGTTATGACAAAAATATAGAGAATACTTAATAATTTAAAATATTTTCCTCAGTTCTGCATAACGTTGAGCTGTTTTTATCTAGTTGGAAACCATTAACTAAAAAGCATACTATTCTACATAGAAACATGCTTATTAATATATTTTAATTACCGAATATCAATACATTAAATTTAATCAGAACACAACTGAACATTTATTTAATTCGTTTAAGATATAACACTCTGGTATTCTCCGTCCAGAGCGATTATTTCGCGACAATAGAATCCGTGTTTAAATAAAGTATTTTTAATTTTGATTCTTAGTGTTACGCCCATGATTTTCGCGCTGTTTGCGTTAAAAGAAATTAGTACTCGCACAGATAAACAAAAATCATTGTCATAATTACACATGTTCACACAGTATTAGCAAATAGTAAACATTTTATGTTATTGACTCTTTAGTGTGCCGCTAGTTATGTTTACAAGTAATAATAAAGATTGAATAAAAATACGTCTTTCTATTTTTATTCATTTCTGATCACACATATTTAGTGAAATCGCATACGAAATGCGAATATAGCTGGCGATTTGATAATAATTATTATTTGATATGCATAGTACCACATTATATATTTCAGGACACAAAAGTAACGAAATAACTGATCCAATTTGGCAGAGGTCACCTGAATTCGGTAACAGACGGTCCATTTTCATTCTTATAAAACAGTCACCGTGACGTAAAGTATATTCATTTGGACGCAATTGTATCAACTACATAACATAGCCCTATTCAATAAAAACTTTTTTTTCAACATATTTTTAATATATACTTATTAACGTAAAGAACTACTAATCTATACAATCCTGTATAATATACATAGGTACCTAGTTTCGATTTTTATTATAATCATTTCAAACTATATAAATAAGCAATTAAATATGGTTCTATCAAATTTAAAAAATAAGTATTATTATCGATGTATGCAAATTAATTCCTGAATCATAATCAAGTATGAGCAATGATAAAGAAAACAGTTGTAAGTTTATTATTCTGAAAGTTCTGAAAGTCATTTAAATATAACGATTGCAAAAGACTAAAAATATACCTATATATACAAGATATTAGTACATCTTAGATTGAAACTTATCTGCCTGGTGGTCACGTTCGCGGTACACGGGGCAAGGGTGTTCACGTGGTAAATCCTAGTTAACACATGCATGACAAATGTACTAACTATAAACATTAGATAAAATATTATTCTAATAACAAACATTAGTGTTATATGTATGCACATTTTCATATTAATATACATAGAAACTATCCGAAACCTAATTGATTAAACCAAATAATAAAATATTACAATACATTATTACATTTTTTTTAGTTTTGAGGTTGTTGGCTTGCTAGTACTAAGATTTATTGCTAGTCTGATCAAAGTTCCATTATAGATAATCTCGTAAAAATATATAATAGGGAACATTTTTTTCTTTCGAACTGAACGCTATTGACCTTGCAAGGTCTTAACAGCTTCACCGGACTACTAATAGGGAACATCGAAAGACTCTTTATAGTCATTATTCACTCAAATTTTTATCGTTATATTAGTTATACAGTTATAACCGCGTCTTCGTCTGTGTTGTATATTATACTAACTTTATGTACAAAGGAAACTTAAAAAGAGTAAAATCAAAAATATAATTTGCTTACAAAGTTTCTATGTAAACAATGTTATCCGTTTACTTTTCCACTTCTGCGGATGCGCACCACACCGCCTGACCCACTTGCCATATCGCATAATGGCAGTAGTGTTTATAAAATAGAATGGTAAGGAATATTAAAAGTTGAAAATAATGTAAAAACAAACTACGTTATAACCACTAACCTATATACATATAGATAAAACAAATGGTTATATGATAACTTGGTGATGATTAAATTATCAGTACACGTCACATAATGTTTGGCAAAAGTAACAATTTACCATTTGTTATATAATAATATTGTGATGTGATAACTAGCGTAATCTACCCACAAGGACACAACGTTTAATCAGAAACTTTGCACAATTTATTCTAGGTTACTGAAAATTAAATTATGAATAATTTAATAATCTTTATTAGTGTTTCTTATATCACAGTTCAAAAAACGGAAATAACAAATGGAATGTTAATTCTTACTTGAGAATCATTTTCTCAATATCTGGTATTACATATTTTTAAAAGGGTCCTTACTTGTATGGAGCCGCTCTTACCAAAGACTACGTTATATTTTTTCTTTATTCTTTAGGTTGATATGTTTGGGGTAATAACCTCATATGATATTACATAAAGAAGGAGTGAGTCTAAAACTCCAAAATGTAGCTGCAAAGTTATACCGATACCTCTTAGCACAATTTTAACTTGAGACTGGCTACACTAGACTATTAACCAGGCAAATATTACTAAATTATGATTATGTAAATGAGCAAAAAATAATTTAAGATTATCACCTTATACGTAAGGTGTCTGGAGTAACTTCTCACCAACGTATGCCCTTGAGACTCGAGGGGAAGGTGTATAAAACTATTATAAAGCCAGTGATGCTGCATGGATCCAAGTACTGGGCTACGTAAGAGACGGATGTGGGAATATTACATATGGCGATAATGAGAATGTTAATATGGATGTGTGGTGTAACTAGAATGGATAAGATTAATAATGAGTACATCAGAGTAACTTTAAAAATAACATGATAGAGAAGCAGAGGAGTCATAGGGAAGCATGGTTTGTACATGGTTTGTGCATGTCATGAGGAGAGATGAAAGTCATGTAACCAGTAAAGGTTTTAAGTATAACGGGCGATGGCTATAAAACTATGGGGACCAAAAATGATATGAATAGTTTTTTTTTTTAAATGATGTGTATAAAAGTTGTCAATACTGACATGACATCTGACAGCGGAGAGTGGAAAAGGGAAACATATTGTGCCGACGCTAATTAGGTGGGATAAGCGTAAGATGACCTTATACGTAAATACTGTAACGTAAATAGCTTAATAATTGAATATTAGAATAAATAAGATTTTTTTTATGAGTTTTATAATACTTAGCAGTTTTTATATAGCATTATTCTGCCGCCGCGTGAAAATGAGCACATCTAACAAAAGATAAATCGGAGAAAAGTCCAAAAGTCGAGTTTGTAGGCAGCTCCCTTATAGAAGTACGTCTAACTCGTTTTTGTTTAAGTGTCATTCAAGAAGAGAAGCTGGTAAACAGAAAATACTACAACATACATATTTTTTCCTTCCATATTTAACATTGCAAAAAATGGCAGTTGCAGACTTTTTGGGAAAATATTAAGTCACTGTTTACCTTTGTTTAACAAATTACCATAGTAAATACACACACTATTACATCACTCTTATATATAAAAATATTATTTAATTTATAATTATACTATCATATATTATTCTCAACGTTCATGAATATATGTTATTTAAGTGTGTCCAAAAATTTGCGAGTATCATGAATAAATTTTATATTAGTCTTTTGCAAACAAATAGACCAGTGACCGTGTGCTCGAATGTATGGAAACGAGTTTCAATGCCTAGGCTCATCAAGGTGACGATTAAAATACTGACGACTTCAAACCTAAAAGTCGAATTTGACTTCCAGTATCAAGATCGGCTTGCATTTAAAGTATAACTTGCACTTAAGGTATAGAATTACATATAGACTAAGTTTTAAAGATATTTTTATGTAATTACATGCATACTTATATTGTAAAACTAATCACTAAGTTTCCGAGTTTTAACTTTGACTGCTTATTATGTAAAGGATGGTTATATACTACATATTTACTAATTATATAGTCGATCTTATTACGAATTTCAGGTAAGAGGATATAAAAAAAATTTGACAGCGATAAAATAAATTTGAATTAAATATAAACGTTGACGAATGAAGACAATCTTTATATTTAAAAAAATGTTATTATGAATAACATAATAGGAAACAATATTGATAAAAAACATAAATGATTCTTGATCATGTTAAATTTACCGAAATATACAAATAAGAAGGCATGGGTAGTGATTGAAAAAGTAAACAACGTAACAAGAACGTCCTAAACGAACACCAGCAAAATACATAATAACTTGTAAACAACGTTTCCATAATAAGAAATAAAACCATTGGCAGTTACTGTAGTCGAAAATTATTGTGAAATAAATTAACCAACCTCAGAAAAATAATTAGATCCTCGATGTTTATATTAAGCACTGCGTACAATATATTCAGCAAAAATATTTTCTAGTAGAGTTTCAAGAATAATACAACCAGTCTTAACGCACACGTTATTATATAGTCAGCTGTTCTGTTGACACGTGTTAACAATGTCGTCGCTCACTCTATACTGATGATTATATATTATGATTGTACTGTGCTTGCTTTGTGATTTGTGAATGGCTGTTGTGAGTGGGTCGACGCATGGCGCGAAACACAAAGCGACTGAATTCTGCAAGCTGACGTTCAGTGACGTCATTAGACCAACGGACATGTTTATGGGGATAAGTCAATACAAAGCACTGTACAAAAGAGTTTCATGGGACGCTGTTAAACTATAGTTATACAACTACATCGCCGTATTGGTGGTGCCACGCAATTATTCACGAACATACGACGCGATGGTTCGATCGCGCGGTATGGCGTGATGTCGTGCCAATTTACATTGCGAAAGTAGGTATCTTGGTTTTAAGCAACACGCAAGCGACGCAGTATGGTTTAGATAACTACTATTATCGACGCACATTTATTCTAATTGTACTGAAATAGCCAAACAAGAGAATATATGGTCGACAATTACTAACAGGAAACAGTCGAAATGTCAGATCTATACATATTTTAAATAACTTGTTTCTAAAGCGCCATCCGTAAGGAAAATATTATTTTAGTGGTCATATAATAAAATTCAACCTAATTCCTCATGTATCTAATAATAAATCAATTAATATACAAACTATAGTACAAAGTTTCACTTCTTTTCGGCAATTTAATATTTGATTTCACAAAAGGCACGATATATCGTGTAATATCCTTTATTTCTTTGTTATTGAGACCTTTTCAAATCACACCTGCCTAGTAACTAACTAACTGAAAATTATACATATATAGTTATATTCTTACGTCACAAAAGAAATCTAAATGTAATGTATATTTTTTCCCAATTTAAAGGTAGATTCGCAAAGATATATTTTTAATTTTCGTCAACCAAAACTTTTCTCATAATTTATACGTCTAATGTAACTTAGCAACTCAGTATGTTATGTAGACGTTAAATAAATTTATTTAAATTACAAATAATTGTTATGGGAATATCAGTGGTAAGTAACGGGCATTAATATTTGTGATCACAATGTACCTGTTAGCAATTACAATTACCTTGAAAAATCTATAGCTCTGTATTATCCTGTTAGACGTTATTAGATATATAAAAACATTGTAGAAATGTCTAAACTGATCTCATATTCTCCTCCACAGTCAAATATAGATGTTAGTAAAAATTCAGTAAGTACATAAATGTACGAGAATACTGAGATCTCATGGTGAATCTAATTAAAACAACGGGACCTAACAGAACCGAATGAATTGTAGAATAAATGATTCAATAAAGATATTTATACCAATAAGAACAATGACCAAGTTATAGAAATTATTTCAAATATAAAACAAAAAAATGTTAAAGGTCAGTTCTCTATATATTGTAGAATATATTTTTAATGCGCGACACACCCACCGAAATCAAAACTACTCTCGGTAACGTAACAAAATACTACAACCTTATTAGTCTAGGAATGGGTGTGTACGTGACGTATATTTACAACAACCAGATCTGATGGCGTCGCAGAATGCCTGTTGCGTATTATTTAAGCCGTCAAGGTTACTCTTAACTCCCGCTTGAAAGAAAAACAAAATTACACACACTCTATTTTGAACCGTACGTACAAAGGTTTAGATATAAAATTGATAGATATAATTCGCAAAAACAGTGAATGCGTGAGCGCACGAGTATTATCAAATGGCCTTCTAGATTTCAACAAACGCACATGAATACGATATATACTACCTAAATATTACAACGATTTCCTTGCGCAAAGAAAAACATGTTTACAAATATAATCAGTAGATGCACAAGTTTAGAATAATAACATATTCAATAACATTGTAAGTGCCAGAAGGTGAAAAAATGTATCCTTATTATAGCGTGAAATTAAAACGACAAACGCAGCTTAAAATTTGCCTTTTACAGTTATATAAAACACTATTATATTATAAGTGTCCATTATCATTGCGTGTTATAAAACAAAACCCCCTACCGCGTCGGTCTGTCTGTTTGTTCGCGATAAACTCAAAAGCTACTGAACGGATTTTCATGTGGTTTCATTGCACATGCTAGTGGCTTACGTTGAAATTGCCGCTTATGAAATATAACGAATAAGAAATATTAGTTACCAATTAATTAGCTACTAGTGGGCGCCCAGAGGTCAATATTCGACCATAGTTCATAGATTTTTTAAAGTTTGAATTTTATTAGGGTTCTTTTGGCAAAGGGTATTGTTATAATATCATTGTTGAATGTAGAATGAAAAAGGGTAATTGGAACGTAAGAGTAAAATACAGTCGAGCATAGCAACCTCCTTCACAACCTTTTTTGAAGTCCTTTATTGACAGATGTCAAAATGTCTTTTTGAAGTGAAACTTCTTTAGGCGCACGAGGGTAAAATTTTTACAGATGTAACGTCACGCAGGTATGCAACGGAAGTGACGTCATTTGCAGTAAACGCAGATTAAATAAATAAAAAAATTTTTGAAGTGAAACTTCTTTAGGTGCATGAGGGTAATTTTTTTACAGATGTAACATCACGCAGGTATGCAACGGAAGTGACGTCATTTGCAGTAAACGCAGATTAAATACATAAAAACACTTTTTTTTTCTTGTTTGTATAAATATAAACAAGACTTATAAATTAGTTCGCCAAAGAAGTTTCACTTCTGACATGTGTACTTTGTACGCACGCACTTTTTTATTTTTTTGTTTTCTTTTTTCTTGTTTGTATATATATAGAAGTGAAACTTCTTTAGGCGCATTAGGGTAAAATTTTTACAGATGTAACGTCACGCAGGTATGCATCGGAAGTGACGTCATTTGCAGTAAACGCAGATTAAATAAATAAAAAAACTTTTTAATCTTTTTTTTCTTGTTTGTATAAATATAAACAAGACTTATAAATTAGTTCGCCAAAGAAGTTTCACTTCTGACATGTGTACTTTGTACGCACGCACTTTTCTTTATTTACATGTGTGTATATGTTGTGTAAAATTGAAGCAGTAGTGTGAGTAATGCATATTTTAATTAATTTAATGTACTTCTAATGCATAGCTTTCTGCACTTCTCCTCCATATAAACTTTAACTATGCCAAATTTCACGTTCATCCGTTCTCCCAATTCCGTTAAAAAGGGATACAAAGTTTAGGCTTCACATATTAATATATATATGATATATACTTAACAATATTCTTGTATGTGATAAACAACACAACGCTCTTATATCGATAAAACTAGAAACATGAAGTTTTTCACAAGATTTCTTTACATATACTAAGAAACGAATTTTTAATATTGTTTTTTTTTCTACTTAACACAATGAAGTAGCGGCGCAGTCGCTGATGATTAGTACAGTGAGCAGAATACAGTTCTGCAATCTAGCAGCAGTTTGCTGTTATGTCGCTTCGGAAAGCTCTCAGCAGCTGGATATTCACTGACTGATGCAGAATGCGGCAAATTAAAAGAGTCACTGTAAAGAGCTTTATCACCACATCCAATTAGTCGCGACCCCTTATGATACAGATACTACCTAGCAGGGTTACTAGACATTCATCGACTAACACCAGAACGAGATAAGACTAAGCATACCACTATGCCGGGTGTTAAACCTGTTGTATATTTTTCAGGATCCTGTCGGATATAATTGCTATGTATAGAACACCATGGTAACCCTGCAAATTCCTGATGTGTTCTCGATGGGAAATACAATTACATAAAATACAGTAAAATCATAAACATACATACAGTTAAAACGCGACGCAATGCGACGTGTCGACATTCGCCAGACACTGTACCCTTTTTTTTTTTTTTTCTCGAATTGACTACGCTATTGACCCTGCAGGGTCTTTACAGCTTCACAGGACTAAAACACTATACACATTAAGGGCAGAAACATAGTTTTAAAACGCCACACCACCCGGTATTATGTGACGCGTATTATATCGTATTAAATTGTTTTGAATTTATCTGAGCAGAAACACATTATAGACACTCGCTACGACGCGTTGCACTCGCACGCCACCCGATCCAGATTTTCGTCTGACCAGGAGTGGCGGTTAACACACCACTCAACACATCATCGCAGCACTGTTTTTAAACCCCACCCGACGCAACGCGTCAGTGATCGATGAATGCTCACGTATTAAACATTCTTGTACATTTTAGTAATATATCAGAAGAAGAGTATATAACAATATACAAATTGTACTAAACTTTTAATTATCTCATATTCAAAATCTTCAACTGGAATAAATATTTAAATGTAAACCCATTTTTATGCATGCAAATTCCACTGCTATAGACAACCTGTCTATTGAAATTGATGGCGTGTGATGGGAATGTCGAGTGCCAACTTCTAAAATTATGTATTTCCTTTACTATTTTCCTTTACTTAACTAGTACTGCGGGGTAATAAAAATACCTCGAAATCAGGTTTTAAAAATGTACTTGGCAGTATTAAGAAGAATATTTCACTGGTAAAATTTAATAAGAAAATGACAATGATCTTCCTATCAATCAATAAAATTACAACCTCTATGGCTATAATCAGATTTTTCATATGTCGACAAAAATTACAATTATTATCTTCAATCAGTTATAAATGAGGTATTTATATAGAGGTAATTATAAATGAAGATATTTACTGTAGCTATATTTATGATAAAATATTTGGTCTATAAAATTCATCATCTAAAATTCTAAAGAAATTGCAAAGTAATATGTTAAAATATACATTTACGGATTACAGCTCTTTAAGTTCCTTATTTTACTTGAAAGAGTCATAAAACATTACTTTTTCCTCATTCCATTGTTTCTCTGAAATCAATGCATGTTGATATGTATGAATTAAATTTGAATACATAAACATTGCATATTTGTTGTTGTATTGTATGTGTTAATTTAAGAATGAATTAGAACACATACTTAAAGATTGTATAACACATAATTATGTAATATGAGTTTCAACTTTAACCATCCAGTATGGTTACCATATCCAAAACCACATTACTTTAAACATTATTTATGAATAACTTTTTTGTAATTTTTAGAGGATAGCCTTTTGTAAATCTTATATTGTATTTTAGTGAATTCTGTAAATTTATATAGTTATTTTTACATAGTTCCTTTTGTTTTTACACATTCAACTGAATGATTGATGATGATTTTATTTATTAAACTTAACTGCAATATTTCTTTCAATCATCATCATCATCATCATTACCCTTATCCCACTTAAGTAGGGTCGGCACAACATGTTTTCTTTTTCCACTCTCTCCTGTCAAATGTCATTTCAGTATTCACACCTTTTACGCACATATCGTTTTTCACGCAGTCCATCCATACCTTTTTCGGTCTTCCTCTACTCATATATCCGTCCACAAACATACTCAACACTTTTCTAGTTACATGGTCTTCATCTCTACTCATGACATGCCCATACCATGCTAACCTATTACTCCTCAACTTCTCTGTCACTGGTGCTATTTTCAAACTTCCTCTGATATACTCATTCTTAATTTTATCCATTCTAGTCACACCACACATCCACCTTAACATTCGCATCTCTGCCACATGTAATTTTCTCTCATCCGTCTCTTTCGTAGCCCAGCACTCAGATGCATACAGCATGACTGGTCTTATCATAGCTTTATAAACCTACCTACCTACCTTTAATTGAAGACCGGGATAGCACGGTTAAAGAAAATAAGAGAATAATGTATGCAGAATGTAAGAGAAATGCAAAAAGAGCGGTAGCTATTGCTAGAGCCAAAGTACAAGATGAATTGTACCAATCACTGGAGAGCTCACAAACACAAAAATATTTGTGTCGTTTAGCAAAAGCTAAAGAGAAGAGTACTAGAGATATTACGCACGTTAAATGTATAAAAGACGATAGAGGAAATGTTTTGATGAATGATGAGGACATAAAGAGTCGTTGGAAGAGATATTTTGAAAAACTCATGAATGAAGAAAATGATAGGACCGGGGAGTTAGAGACTGTACCGTTAAATTTAGGTGTTATACAAGAAATAAGTGAGAATGAAGTAAGAAAAGCTGTGAATGGTATGAAAAACGGAAAAGCCGTAGGTCCAGATGGCATACCTATTGAAGTATGGAAGTTTTTAAAAGTAGATGCATGGATGTAACTGCCTTTATTTTTTAATAAGATGTTACAAGAAGAGGCGATCCCAAAGGAATGGTGCAATAGCATAATAGTACCTATCTTTAAGAATAAGGGTGATGTGCAGGACTGTAATAATTATCGAGGAATAAAGCTCATGTCACACAGTATGAAGGTTTGGGAAAGAGTGATAGCGAGACGAATAAGAGATGAGACTGAAGTGACTCAAAATCAATTTGGGTTTATGCCTGAACGAGCGACAACAGATGCCATTTTCGCACTTCGGCAACTGTGCGAAAAATACAGACGTGTACATAAGAACTTGCATATGGTGTTTATTGATCCTCACAAACACAAAAATATTTGTGTCGTTTAGCAAAAGCTAAAGAGAAGAGTACTAGAGATATTACGCACGTTAAATGTATAAAAGACGATAGAGGAAAAGTTTTGATGAATGATGAGGACATAAAGAGTCGTTGGAAGAGATATTTTGAAAAACTCATGAATGAAGAAAATGATAGGACCGGGGAGTTAGAGACTGTACCGTTAAATTTAGGTGTTATACAAGAAATAAGTGAGAATGAAGTAAGAAAAGCTGTGAATGGTATGAAAAACGGAAAAGCCGTAGGTCCAGATGGCATACCTATTGAAGTATGGAAGTTTTTAAAAGTAGATGGATGGATGTGGCTGACTTTATTTTTTAATAAGATGTTACAAGAAGAGGCGATCCCAAAGGAATGGTGCAATAGCATAATAGTACCTATCTTTAAGAATAAGGGTGATGTGCAGGACTGTAATAATTATCCCCGGAGTTAGAGACTGTACCGTTAAATTTAGGTGTTATACAAGAAATAAGTGAGAATGAAGTAAGAAAAGCTGTGAATGGTATGAAAAACGGAAAAGCCGTAGGTCCAGATGGCATACCTATTGAAGTATGGAAGTTTTTAAAAGTAGATGGATGGATGTGGCTGACTTTATTTTTTAATAAGATGTTACAAGATGATGTAGCACAAGTTTATTACTTATTTTTTACATATTACATCCTTGTTTTCTTTATTTTTGAATTTCACATATCACTTACAGTAGTGGTAACCACACTACTCAAATTGATTATTTTCTCTTACGACGAAATAATATTAAAATTGTGAAGGATTGTAAGGTTTTGCCTGGAGAGGTATTAGTTACTCAACATCGTTTATTAGTATTAGATTTAAAAATAAATTTAAAACTGGCCGGAAATATTTACAAACCTCCACCCAGAATTAAATGGTGTCTAATGATGAATGATGAATATGGCAAAGAATTTAGGACCAAAGTTGTCAATAAAATGATAGAAATGGAAAAGATGGAAACGAAAACAGTTAATGAATGTTGGAATGAAATGGCAACATGTATAAGGAATGTGGCGAGAGAATTCATCATTAGACACCATTTAATTCTGGGTGGAGGTTTGTAAATATTTCCGGCCAGTTTTAAATTTATTTTTTTAAATCTAATACTAATAAACGATGTTGAGTAACTAATACCTCTCCAGGCAAAACCTTACAATCCTTCACAATTTTAATATTATTTCGTCGTAAGAGAAAATAATCAATTTGAGTAGTGTGGTTAAAAAAATGAAATGTGAAATGTGAAATTCAAAAATAAAGAAAACAAGGATGTAATATGTAAAAAATAAGTAATAAACTTGTGCTACATCATGTTATTTCTTTCAATAAATTACTTATATTATAGGAGGCAAACGAACAGACGGCTCACCTTATGGTAAGTGATCACCACCGTCCATAAACACTAGCAACACTAGGGGAGTCGCAAGTGAGTTGTCAGCTTGTGTTTCGGGGGAGGGAGGAATGGGGGAAGGGGTAGGGGAAGAAGAGATGGGCCTCCGGCGCTCTCACTAACCGAACGAAACACAACAATGCAAGCACTGTTACTTCACGTCGGTTTTCTGTGACAGGGTGATACTAACCCGGGCGAGCCAACCCATTCATGCTGAAACCAGTAGTAGCTTCAGCGTGGCTCTACCACCTACAATTACTATTTGTTTACTACTGTACATACAATGTGAAATTCAAAAATAAAGAAAACAAGGATGTAATATGTAAAAAATAAGTAATAAACTTGTGCTACATCATATTACTTAAATTATTCAGATTGCTTTAGGCTGAGTTGCACCAAAATATTGGTTATTGTAACTGTTAAAGTTAACTATGACAATGACAAGAGCCTCTAACAGCTACATTTACCAAAACGAGTCGCACCGTTACAATAGTTAAAGTTATATATATAGTTAGTGGTACTGCTTAAATAATACAATTAGCCCCTTACATCAAAGAGGGACCAGACTATGCCCCCCTCTGCAACTGCTCAAGCCTAGGTCCGCTCCCTCGGAGTGGAGCCCTTGAGTATGCTGCTCGCGCGATACAGTGACACGAAATCTTACATCACTGAGACAACATTACTCATGTCACCTCCACACACGTGCACGCATACACGCTTACACATGCAAGTGGAAGGGTTTTATCTTTTTTCCCTTATCAAACTGAAATAGTTTAGAATATTATCCCATACGAAATATATATAAGAGTTGTTGAGTTATGTATGCTTGGTACACATATATGTTTTAAAAACTCATATATGTATGAATAGTTAGCTTAGCTTAGGTTAGGTTACATAGGTCGCGAATTGCATGTATCAGGTAACAGCCAAAGCAGAGGTGTGCCGCGCACCCTTGAGCTAGTTGTCAAAATAAAATCGGCTGAGTGCCTTAAACGCTCGCCTTAGTAGTCCGGTGAAGATGTTAAGACCTTGTTGGTCAATAGCGTAGTCAGTTCGAAAAAAAAAATTAAAGAGGGTAATTTTTTACTTGGCAAGTGTTGTCTCATCTGTCACCAGATGTTCATTGTGTGCAAAAAATCAATGAGTTATAATTACTTTCCTTTGTTATTTACTTTGCATCTATTTCTGTGAAGTTGTATATTAGATATTTGAGTACTGATATGTTTATATCAATGTTTAATTCTCAGAAAAGTAACACAATCATAAAATATATATGCATATTCAATTCTAATGACATGTAAACAGAACAGTAGATTATGAAAAAATTTTAGTCCATAGTCGGCCGTTTTAACAAATATGTTGTTTAGAATCAGAAGTGGTCAACTCCACTTTGCAATTTTCTAAGTCTCATAACTTTAAACTATTGTACTATAGCATACATTTTTATTTTTTTAGCTTTCTATACTAATTGTATTAAAACTCTACAGATACCTAAATGTTTCATAGTCTCTGCAATAAGCTCAAAATGGAAAATTGGCTATACCCATAAAAATTGCAAAGTGGAGTTGACCACTTCTGATTCTAAACAACACAAATGCTCTAAGTACAATTTTTAGAAACCTGCAATATGTCCAAGAATATTTTTTGTCACAGTTTGCTAACTGATCAACTCCAGGAATATCAATTTCCATTCTTCTAAGAGGAAAATTTTATATGTACTAGTGTTGTTATAGAAAGAGGCTATTTTGAATTTCCCACAGGATTTCTCGCTGTAATGACATATATTTTAAAGTTTTTACTAGTAAGCACAGTAACCAGTTCAAAAATTGACAATAACAATAATGCTAACCGGCCAACATGGAGCTGTAACTGTTAACATTAAATTGTGACTCCTTTCAACCAGTGTCAACTGGTGCAACTCATTTTATAACAATATCGTTAACCACATTTTTGAAGTTAACCATTGACTGGTGCAACTCGGCCTTAATATGAGGAGATGATTTCAAGTGTCTGATAAATTTATTGTACAGGGAATATGTTCATTTAATTATATCATAAAGAAGTAACTATTTTGTAACCATGTTTAATTAATAGATATATCATACTTAATCTAGCTATTATTAATTTATATTAAAAATTAATATTTATTTACCTATATTTATAATAACGGCTTGGCATTAGAAATTCGCATCATGAATTTCGGGTTGTTAAGGGTTGTTTTTTATAGGGGTTGGTTACCCCTTTCAAAAGACACACCCCTCAGCCCGCGGAGACATGTAGTTTTTTTTATATGTGTTTGAAGTTATGTGTAACGGAATGTGAATTTTCCTTCAGTTGTGCATTTTTAAGGTTTATAATACTATAATTTTGTTGTTTTTATATATTTATTGTTGTTTTATAATTGTTCACTATTATTTCAGAAAAAAAAATACAAAAAAATCAAATATACAATATTTGTATGATGTAAAATGGAATGTTTTCCTGATCTGGTTTTTTTTTTCTATTATGTTTAATCAAAAGTCAACTGTCTCAATCCTAGAAAAAAATATAATATAAGTTATTTGTATGATCATAAAGCCACTCCACACATAACACAGGCAAGCGAGCGAGCAAACTGGTCCAAGCAAATCCGACTAAGTCACGTTAGGTTAATAGAGGAATAGGGCTGGAGCGAAGCGTAGCTTCGCTCCCGCCCTATTTCTCTATGTAGGTTAGAATTGCGAAAACATAACTAATTCCTTGTTCTTTTATGTTAAATATTTTTTAACTACTATGAGCTTATTGAATATATGAAATATTTGAGTACAGAATGAATGAATGAGGACAGAAGTTTAACGTAAATTTTTTTTTGTTGTTCAAGACTTATGCTTTTCCATCAATCATTTATTCCTTAATGCCTAGATATACATAGTCTCATTCAAGTTATTATTTGTTTAGTTGAAAACTCACCCTTTTTTTATACAAAATTACCATAATTTTTAGTAATGTTACAAGAGCTTCAAATACTTAAAATTTATTTTTTTCCACAAAATTTTCATTTTTACAGCAATCATTTCTTGTTCTACTAATATATAGACATAGTATTGTACTTTTTTGCTCTACTAATATATAGACATAGTATTGTACAAACTATTGAATTTAAACTTAAAAATAATCATGTTGTTGATATACAAAATTACCAATCATTTTTCGGAGGTGACACAATTTCAAAACTTTGACCATGAATATCTCAATGACTATAACTTTCCGCTGCGGGGGAGTGGTTTAGAGGGGTAGTCAGCCCCATCCACCCCCTCAACCATTATTTCAGGATGCGAATTTCTAATGTAGCCCCATAATAACAATTGCTATTATATTAATATTTATTTATTATTAATATTTACCAAAAACATGAAAACTGGTCTATTCCATTCATCAGCAAATGAATAGTTTGTTCTAAAATATTAATCCCATAATTACATTTTTAGTTATGAAAAAATTGGAGATCAATAACCATTTTCTTGGAAATAATTGACAGCAATAAAGATATTGAGTTGTACGTTGAGTTGAGTTGAGTTGAGTTTTACGCCTATTATTTACGAAAGCGGTCAAAATATATAAAAAAATCCATATATATATTTTTATTAAATTATAATTACAATATAATAAACACAGGAGCATAAAAGTGAGATTTCATCGAGCGGAATGAGGGTCGAGGTTTCTTTGTTCATGTTGCAAGAATAACATTTCTTGCGACCTCGTTATTAAAACTATACTATACACATTTGACGTCAAAATCATAACGACTTCCAATCTAAGAATACCATAATACCATTCTACTTATTTTGAACAATATGTTAAAAAAATTGTACAGAAATTACTGTTACATGCAACTGAATTATTATAATTAGAAACTCACCGATAGATTTATATATTAAGATACAATTGTAAAGATAGCGAATAAAGAAAAACTATAGCACTGAAATCACACAATTATTTATCCTTAGTATTTTTAAATCTTTAGTTTCCACAAAGTCGTACGTAAATCAAAACAGTAAACACAAATTATAGATCACAGACTGATTTAATTAAAAATAGATGCACCAGTCAGTGTTGCAAGATTAAGAGCGAAATAAACACAAAAAATAAATTTACTACTACTTTTTATAATTTGAACTCGAATTAGCGAAACCACAACTTGATAATCGACTAAAACGTCAACTCTTGGCTAACTGAAAGTATTTGTCCATTTTCTTTACAAGTTACACTATTACAAGTCACAATAAGAAGTTTATATCTTAACTAATATTATAAATGGGAATGTGATTTTCTACGTTATAAGTATAACTATCATAACATTTAGCATACACGTTGTCAGAGGAACAGAAAAGGCCAATGGCATAACATATCAACCCTACTTTTTTAACAGTAGATTTGTTGTTTTCACATTGATAACCCTGTTTTTTGTTTTATTCCTATTTTTTACTGTTTTTTCAATTAGCGTTCAATGCCACCTATTACACTATGCAACTATTTTACTTGATAACTACTATGTAATAAAACGCAATGACACTAGATGCCAATATCAACTCTTGTCGCGATTCGAGAGAATTCCCCGAAATCATATATTGAGAGTCATATTATGCACGGGGAAAACTGAAGATGAGGCAATTGAGAATGAAAGTGGAAAATAATTTTACTTTGATTTATGTTTTTTTAATTACATATGTTGTGATTATAAATATAACAATGTTTGTGAGTCGTAGTAACTAAGAAAATTGGTTATTGGTATTGATATTGGTTTAATTATATGAGGAAATTATGAAATCTGCCTTTTTCACTTTACCTACCTATTGTTTTCTCCTGTTTTTTTTTTTGCGAGCTGTTGTTTTTTGGTTTGTTGGGGTTGGGAGCACTGAGCATAGGTACTTTGATCTAGAAAAAGTTCTGTTTCCGAGGAATAGAATAATTTAACATTAACTAATTATTAAAAGGTATCCTTTTTATGCAAGAACACTATACATTGTGAAAAGAGGTTCTTGTATAGAGTCTTAACCAAAGAGTATAATAAGTAATATAGTAAGTCTTAACTTATAGTCGATGATGCGCGCGTCTTTGTGTACATTGCTTATTACTTTATTAATAGAGAGAAAACCATAAGCGTCACACCACTTCTCAACGGCAATAAAATACACATTGCGAAACGCTTATAAAAATTATGGTCTCTTAAGAGTTGAATACCTTTTGTATATTAAATATAGCTATCGTGATAATTTGTTTAGATAAGGGCCAAGTGTCTAAGAAGTAAACATAAAACAACTTGATCGAGTAGTTTTTACTGATGCATGCAAAACGGCAGATCCCGATCGTTTCATTTATAAGTATAGAAAGAAAGAAAATGTCTTTATTGCTGGATAACATCAAAAAAACAAGATGAACATATTCATAGCTTATTTGAATATCCAACAAAGCCACCTCCATTCAGCAAAGTGCTGCAGCATAACTAGGGTGGTACTGCAGCGCTGATTTTCAATGGAGACCCTAAGTAATGTACGTACGTGTAGTAGTGTAGTATAGATTCTAGTTTTCTAAAAATAAGCTGCCGAACAAAGTAGATGTCAAAAGCTTATTCGAAAACGGCGTGCTAGTTCAAATCCATGATACAGCGTACTACATACATGATACTTTGTGATTCACGAATGCCCTTGAAACTCAAGCGGAAGGTGTATAAAACTATTATAAGACCAGTCATGTTGTACGTATCGGAGTGCTAGACGAAGACAGAGACGGAGGAGAGAAAACTACATGTGGCAAAGATGCGAATGTTAAGGTGGATGTGTGGTGTAATTAGAATGAATAAGATTAGGAATGAATATATCGGAGGAAGTTTGAAAATAAAACCAGTGACAGAGAAGTTAAGGAGTAATAGGTGAGCATGGTATGGACATGTCATGAGGAGAGTTGAAGACCATGTAACTAGAAAATGAGTATGATGGTTGATGGATATAAGAGCAGAAGATGACCGAAAAAGGTATATGTGGATTGTGTGAAAAATGATATGTGTGTAAAAGGTGTCAATACTGAGATGACATCTGATAAGCGAGAGTGGAAAAGAAAAACATGTTGTGCCGACCCTACTTAGGTGGGATAAGAAGATGATCGTATTATTATAAATCAATTTATATGTACCCTTTTGTATTGTACCAATTTGTATATACCCTTTTTCCAATTTTATTAGTTAATCAGCGAATTGTCGTATTTTGTGGGTAACTTTATTATAGTAGCTTTTGCCCACGGCTTTGCTCGTGGTAATTAAGAATTAACGTATCCCTCAAGAACAGTACTGTTTTCTGGATAAACAGTACCCTACGTCCTTTTCGGTACTCCTAATAACGTATATACAAAATTTCTTGACGATCAGTTGAGTAGTTAAAGCGTGGAAACGGAAAATAAATAGTTTATCAAATTAACCAAATTAAATAAAACATATGAATATGTGTGCTACCTAGAGATGTATTGGAAGTCGGTGCCAACCAAACCGAAAATCATATCATCTACAGGTACAAAGTTTAAGCTCACTCTCGCGTCTCTGTAATACAAAAATTTTGGTTGGAATCGACTTCCAGTACATCTCTAGGTAGCACACATATTCATGTTTTATTTAATTTGATAAACTATTTATTTTCCGCTTTTTAGTGCCTTATGGGTTTTTGATTGATATTGAAGTCGGTTAATACTTTTTCTTGAAAATTTACTTTATTCATTAGGAAATTTAAAGAAATAACTATTCGTAGGGCTGACTTCGATTACGTTGATCAGTGTAAAATTGTTGAACTTTATAGTTATCTAATCCCTAGCTGGTACATCTAACGCTACATGGCCCTAAATAAAGAACAGTGACTTTTCGATATTTTACTTTCATAATATCGATGTGTTGATGTTATTAAAATGAAAACATCCATGTTTTTAAATATATTGGTCAAGTTCCTAAAATATCACAATTGTCTGCCAAAGAAACTGATTGATACCTGTGTAAAAAATTCAACCGGCTATCTATTATCATTCAGAGGATACATTTTCAAACTAGGACAGGTAGTATTTATATATCTCTAGCAAATTTATCTTTGGGAATTTTAAATTTTCATTTCTCATATTTAGATAGTTTGATTGATAGTCTATATGGTAGTAATTAAGACCATAAAATTATACAAAATCTTAATAATTATACTTTTTATTCACATAGATACAATAATTGCTGATTTAAAATAATAAACATTAATGGAAATTTGTATGGATATGTAAATGAGATGTACATTGTTATGGTAAATTGGGCTGTGAGAGGTCGGAAGTGCTTTCTGTAGAATCTGCAGCACCATTCGGCAACGGTTCTGGCGTGTCTGGCCTTGTTCTGCTCAGAGTTGTGGCATTCTGACATTTGTTTCGTAGTTCAAAAACTTGAGTAATTGCATCACGAAAACACAAAAAGTTGTAATCTATCACACCTATAAAACAAATTGATGATTAATATAACATGATTATAAAATGATTTTCCCTCCTTCTACAAGGATGAGTTCGTAATGTTACCCTTATCAAAGTATACTTATGTTAGTGGTAATTCCTTAATTAGGCCCTCCGAAGGCACTCATCAACGTCAAAACTACCACCGGTTCGGAAAGCAACCCAGTCATCGAGAAGGGCCGGCAAGAAACTCTATCTGGTTTATCTTTTTAACAAATATATATATATATATATAATATTTAGAATAAAAATATATTCTTTATAACAGTAAATGTCACAAACGTTTTTAATGGATGCACAGAGATGAGTCAATTCTAGACATCACCATCGTTCACATATTGATTTTATGTTCACATATTACATCATGAACAGTTTTTTTTAAGTATTTTATATGTTATACCATTTAATTACAATCTCATCAAGTATTAAATGACTATGTGGCTTAAAATGGTAACACTCTTATGCTAGAGGACTGGATTCTCAAGAGCAGGTGTCATAATTTTGCAAACGATTTTCTACCTGAGGGTGGTAGCTAGCTAGATGGTCACTGGACAAAGCCACTATAGTATGGTTTCAGCACAAATTTTTCACGAACTCATGGCAGAAATTCCCACCTATATCAATTAACACAGTGCACGAAGATGTTCCCACTAAGCCACTAAGGATTAATCCGTTTCTGTCTATTTTAAGTTTACCATTTCTCCATACCCACACCTCATGCATCCAAATGATCTTGTTTATTCTAATGGATACAGTATAACGTACTTTGCTTGCCCTTTCTTGATTTTTTCGTTGCTTTCTCTGCCATTTTTCAGTTCAGATTTATTTATTGCATTGTGTTATGATGAATAAAAAAAAAAGTTTTACATACACCCCAACTCTATCTTACTTATCTTCTCGCTAACTTTGATACCATCAACTTAATTGGTAATTATTTATTATTTGTATAAATATATTAATAATAACCAGCATCTATACATATATGTGATGACATTATGAGAAACTTGAAAATGACTAATTATATAATTTCAATGAGGAGCATTCCTAAGCAAGAATGTACATACAAGGTAAATAAATAATATTTATGATATCATAATTTGATTTAATGTTATTGTAATCCGATTTATGCTGTTATTTACTGTAAAACATGAACTGACAGTAAGTTTATAAAAATTAGTTAATGAACAAAATTATACAAAGAATTTTAAATAAAAACTATAATAATTTAAAATATAATATAACTAACTGTAAACAAATATGCCATTTACAAAAAAATTGGAAAGTCCTCCCGTGGGACAGAAAATGTGAGGATATTATTCTTATACTATGAGTTTTTTTTTTATGTCATACAGGCAGCAAAACGAATTTGTGAGCCACCTGATGTTAAGTGATCACCACCGTCCATACACACTAACAACACTAGGGGAGTCGAAAGTGCTTTGCCAGCCTGTGTTTGAGGGAAAGGGGAGGAGAGAGGGACAGGGAGGGGAGAAGGAGTGAGCCTCCGGCGCTTACTAAATACCTACCTTGCTTTTGAAAGTTCTCTTCTCTCAGAATACAAACAAGAGCAAGAAACTTGTTAACTTCACGGAGATAAAGAACAGTGCCATTGTTCAGTTTAATTAAACTTGAACTTTGATTGTTAAATGTATTTACTTCTGTTTCATCAACCATGCTGAAAATAATCATTACATAGATTATAATTTGGCATTTATCACTACATATTATAAAATATACTCCTCTGCCACTTCTGTCTGTCTGTTCACAATAAAATCAAAAACTACTGAACAGATTTTCACGCGGTTTTCACCAATAGATAAAGTGATTCATGAGAAAGGTTTAGGTATATAATTTATCAAGATTTTTTTAAATTATCAGGGCGGGATAACGTCCACCGTGCACGCTAGTGTATGATAAGTTCGGGAATCATTACAATAATTCTATATTTTTTATTATTATTATAGGTTTTATTTAGCTTTTCCCAATAACTTCATCTAATGTTAAATGAGGTTGGGGTCTATGATAGTAAACACAATAAACCGAGAGAGGGACTGGGTCCCAAATGCAACTGCTGGAACAGGCATAGGCCGGCATGACAGCTGCGACTAGCGATTGACAGTGTGTCACTCGGTGGTCGCCATTGTTTTTGGACTGTGCTTACCATCAGACATAGCGCAGTCATTTTGCCGCGCTACAAGAAAAAAAGTGGTTGTCGACAGATTTGAATCTTGAGGGTGGTAGCAACTCGGAGAAGAATAGACAAAGTCTTACCACAATGCTATGGTTTCATTACAATGTTTTCCTTCACCAAAGGCCCCGGCTCAGATGCAAGAATTCGAACAGTATTTGAAGAGTTTCAAAAATTACAGTTGCCCAGTTAAATGTAACTGAAGTTTATGCTATTATTGTATTTCTTGTATTATATGACAGAATATTAACTATTCTCAGGTCAACTACATTATGTTTGGTGATGGTATTAAGAATTTCAAGCTATAGAAGACACAAGAACCTTGCCATTATCCCTAATCTTCTAAGCTGATTATGTCTTTTAAACGAAATATTAATCCTTTTTATTAGATGCTTATAAACCTTATCTACTATAATGCGTCAGTTCACATGCTGATTTAACAGTATACATGATGTGGTTGGTAACATATAATGTACTTCAATATGGTTGTCGCCGTTTAACAAATCAGAATCATTTGTCACTGAAGTCCAATATAACTGTACCCTTAGTGTTATTGAGATATTTAAGCATACTATATAAAGTAGAGATCAGTTAACATAAAATTCAGTATAGCAACAATTATAAAGTTAAGGCAACTTGTGAATGAGGCAACTTAAAAATTTGGAATTGGTTTTTTTTTCTCGTACTGACTACGCTATTGACCCTGCAGGGTCTTCACAGCTTCATCGGAGTAATTTTTTTTTTTTTAAGTATTTTATACTTAAAAAACTCAGCCGATTTGGTTTTTAGGCTGTTACCTGGAAAAAGTCGCGTCTGACCTAGCTAACTATTCTAAGCTATTCATATATATATACATTTGTGAACCATAGAATCGAAATTGCATGATTCACAAATGAATATGTGTATATTGGATCTTTGGAATTGGTGTTTGGTCTTAATCCTACGATCTTAGAAGACATCTAAATTGGAACAGATGTAATGAATGAATGATCAGATATATCATGGTTGTAAAATGAAATAATCATTTTAATCATAATGTTATTAGCTTTTGTGTGATAAAAATACCTACATACAGAGTATGCTTGAAAAGGTTAGAAAATGCAGTAAAACGGGCAGAACTAAATATTAAAGTGAGGTATTTTTATAGTGTATGAAAATAAATGTAATTGTCTAACCTCATAAGACTGGCCAGAATGGTCAAACAACTACAGCCCGCTTTTTATGTACAACTTATTGCTGTTATGGTAATAACAAATTTAGTATTGTTCTGTAATAGTATTATTTACCATAATATAAAACAGAATTCATACATACCCATATATACAAGATATATCTATGACCACATCAATCATATCACAGCAGAGTTCATAGCTTTGCATGTCAACAGGAGAACTGTCTGTTGCTATATAAATTTTTGAGACTACGTCAAACAGGAATGCTTTTTCTATACCAGAGTTCTGAAATCACATAACTACTATATAACATGACTGGTTAATGAGTTGTAATATTCTCACAGATTACTCATTACTTGCTTCTCGGCCTTCTAAATAAATTAAAAAAATTAGGGGTTTAATATTTGACCTAATTATCTCGAGAAAAACAAAACTGATTAACCCCGGATGCGCCCTCACGCCTCACCTCCACTTTCGTTTATTGAGCGTTTCAGTTTTGTTTCCATACTTTGTAAAGTCTTAGTTACAGTGGTATTAAAAAAAAGAACAAATTTTAAGTAAGGTTCTCTTTGTTGTTTATCAGTATTTGTTTTGATATTATTATTTTATATGTTAAATGTGCACATGAACTACCATACGATTGAAGTGTCACCCTTTAAACATTCTCCTACTATATTTCGATTTTGATGGAATTTTCATTGATCCTTACTAATATTATAAATGCAGATGTGAGTTTCTTTGTTACATTTTCACACCTTAACTACTCAAATGATCAACAAAAAATTATGCATTCACGTTTTCTGGGTAACAGAAAACGACACTGGGCAACTTTCACCCAGGAAAAGGAACTGTTTCTGATGGATAACTCAAATCTATATTAGTAACAGGTAATTTGGCATTTATTTAGATTTTATTAAAATACCAAAATTAATTATTAACCCTTTTCACTCAATGGCTCCGCTCCGGAGCCCTTGAGTGCAAAGGGATAATCGTGGTGTTTCCATTGATTTCTAATAAAAAAGATAAATAATGGATATTACCTGAAATACAGTTTATTATTATTATTAATCTCTGAGCAAGTCTAAATAGTGACTAAAAATAGTGGGTTCATAAACAATAAAGAAGCAATTCAAAGATGCACTGTATTATATGTTATATATTAATATTATAAAGAGTTAATGTTTATGAATATGGTTCTCAGAAATGATGTCTGCAACAAAATATTCAATTCTTACAATTATTTCCCTTTTTTATATTATAGGTGGCAAATGAACATGCGGGTCACGTCATAATAAGTGAACACCGCCATCCATAGACACTAGCAACACCAGGGAAGTTACAAGAGTGTTGCCAGCCTGTGTTTAAGGGGAAAAGGGGAGGGGGTCCTCCGACGCTCTCACTGACCAAAGGAAACGCAACAATGCAAGTACTGTTACTTCACATCGGTGTTTCTGTGAGAGGGTGGTACTATCCCAGACGAGCTGACCCACTCATGCTGACACCAGTAATAGCTTCAGTGTGCCTCTACCACCTACAAAAAATAGGGTCACTATTTCCCTGTAAGAAAGCTACATTTTTTCTGATAATTATGGTAGCTGCTAAGACCAATATATATATAGATATTAAAATACACGCTACTTACAGATATTAGGATGTTCAGAAGATTTTCTAAAGTGGGCAGTTGTGGTATCAATTTTTGAACAACTTTACTAAATGCTTCAAATATAGAGTGATCATATATAGAGGTGAGGTGAAATGACAAGTGCACATGTTCCAACCCTGCTTCTGCAAGGTCATCAGTAGCTCGGTGATGGATGTCTCTTTGTGATTCCATTTTATAATCATCATTGAGCCCATCCACCTGTAAAAATGACAACAAAAATATTAGGGTGTTTCATTTGAAACAACTTTTTTTTTCTTTGACCCCCTGAAATATCCTCTTAGATGCAGGAAAAGATATCCTGTCAATGAGTCCTTAATCTTAAACCTCTTCCTTTTTGTTTTTGAATTTTTCCCATTTAAAAAGTGTATATTGCACACCACTTTTTCTTAAATTTCTATAACATTAAGTTATCATAGTAGTAAGCATGGTAGTACATAGTAGTGGTATGTAGTATGGTAACAAGTAATATATCATATTTAATTTTAACACTTTTCAAAGGATCCTATAATGACTCATCTTAATTGTATCAGCCCTAAGAATATTTATTTCTGATTTTTTTGCATATCTATGAAAATATCAAGAAAATGGCTCTGTTTACCCAATAAAGTGCAAGAGCAAAATTATAGGAAACTGGATTCAATCTAAAAAATATTTTAGTTCTCATTATTCCATAATAGTTTTGAAGTAAGCAATTGCAAAAAAAAATAATTGAAATACACAATTTTGAAATGGGAAAAATGCAAAAAGAACTAATATTTAAAATTAAGGGTACAAATTATGAGGTATTTTTTTTCTCAGCATCAAGAATGATATTTCAGAGTGTTCCAGTGAAAAAAAAAATTTGATTCAATGAGAAACATCCTACTGTGTATACGTACCTATATATCCATCATTTTCTTATTGCTAATAAACAAAGCGTTATCATATCAGTTGTTGACATTGTAAGGAATAA
Source organism: Antheraea pernyi (assembly GCA_015888305.1). Classification (NCBI taxonomy): domain Eukaryota; kingdom Metazoa; phylum Arthropoda; class Insecta; order Lepidoptera; family Saturniidae; genus Antheraea; species Antheraea pernyi. Next base: position 587,804 of record MU158874.1, on the reverse strand, counting down.
ATTATAACAGCTTGACCTACCTTATGTATAAATACTTCAAACTTGATGTTGCTGTTTACTCTATAAGCTTTGGTCACTGTTAATTGTAATTTATCTAAGGCATCTTGGTAATCATCCTGAAAATTATATATCAAATATGTTTCTATAAATCCAACTTACAAATTTACTTAGTCTATAATGTACAAAGTAGCTCATTCAAGAATGTAATGTATTTACTAATTTGACACTAATATGTTTTTTTTTTTTTCCGGACTGACTACGCTATTGACCAAGCAAGGTCTTAACAGCTTCACCGGACTACGAATATGTTTTGTATTTGGATGACTAATACAAACTAAAGTTTAAGTATACTGAACTATTGAACCCTTTATCATTATCAGCCTATGTTGGTCCTCAGTTGGTTGCCTCTTCCTGACAAAACTTGATTGTACTTATTCTTCACCATAGTATATTAATTAATTTGCTACCAATTTTTAAAATAATAATTCAAAATACTCATAAAGTAATCTGTTTAAGGTGGTGATACCTGAAGAATCCACTGATCCCACACAAGACTTATACATATAATAAGTAAACATTAAAAAATAGGCAATATTGATTCTAATTTTTTTTTCAACAGTATTACAAAATTTTCTAATAATTTAATGTTAATTCATTACACATAATCATATTTACTAGTTTCTTATTTATTTATTAGATAAATCAAAAATCGTAATCATTAAAAACAGAAAATGATTTACCTGTGCATCAATAACAAATACGAGAGCTCCACAGCCTCCAAATATAGTGTCTGAATCAAATGTTGGATCAAAGAAGTCTATCTGTCCGGGAAAATCCCAGATTTGGAACTGTACAAAACTACTGTTGTTAATATCGTCTTTTACTATTTTATTAGTGGATTCTAAAAACAAAGTTTCATTCGGTGACATCTTATGAAAAACCACTTTTTGAATTGATGACTTGCCAGATCTAGAAAGTGTTACGATATTTTATAATTACGTTACAATTTTGCATTATGTATATTTACTCAATATTGTTTTAATTTGATACGCACCGCCTAAGACCCATTAGGAGTATTCGAGGTTTGTGATCTTCTTGTAGAGAAGTATTATCTCCATCGCCGTTCTGTTCAAACGGTCCATAGCTGAAATTCTTGGGGAATGAACCCACGTAACAATTAGGATCATCCTGATAACTCTGAATCATTTACAACAAAGATCTTTAGTACAGTGCTTCCCATATATTTACTACAATATTAAGGCCTAAGCACACCGTGTAAAGACTTACCATTATATGATTATTATTATTTGTTAAGAAATGTTAAAATTGAAATATCAAATATATTTTTAATAATTCTTTTTACATCTTAAAATACAGCCAACTAATAACGCATAAGGACTAAAACATGACATCTAAATAGGGATACGAACGATACATCGGTGTTTTTTAACATCGACAATACATCGTTCTGTATGAATAATGTTTTATGTGTAGCGCCATCTATTGTATTCCCTAGCCACTTGCGTCTTCAGTATCACGTAAGGATACAAATAATATTGCAATGTTTTAAAATACCGATCTATCGTTCATAAAAATCGATGTTTTAACATGTTTTAATATTTATGTTGAAATCCCGGACATTGACGATACATCTCTCTTTATAAAAGATGTTTCATATGTGTAGTGCTACCTACGGTATTATTTGCGGTAGATTTTAGAAACGGGCGACTATTAACCAAGAAAGGAATCGCTTCCTAGGTATAAGGTTAACAAAATTATTGTTTTTGAATCCTATTTCATTAAATGCATATTACTTACCTTGCTGTAAATATACATTTTCATTATATTTCGTACTAGCTTCTGCCCGCGTGATATAGTTACTGTGGGCACATACACACACACACACTCTCTCATAAGAAAAAAAAACAATTTTGAAACAATGTTCATTGGTGTTCCTCTTCTATTTGTCTTAGCGTGATGATGCCTTTAGTCGTCCTCCATAAATGAGCTATCTAACACTGCAATAATTTTTCAAATCTGACCAGTAATTCCCGAGATTAGCACATTAAGCCAAACAAACAAACCCTCTAAATTTATAATATTAGTATAGATTACTACTCGTACTTACCTCGAGCCGTCATTCAAATTACAATAACTTTTGATAGAGTAGACCGATATTCATGAAACAAAGACTAAGTTATTTTCAAGACTATGTTTTATTGTCAGCCAGTTTAGAAGTGATGTGTGATCATACAAAGAGACAGACAGATATTTCTAAAAATGGTTTAAATGTATTTTATAGCTTATTCCCAGACACCAACAACAATTTTTTTCATAAAATTCGAAAAAGTACAGACACGTTCGATATACATTCTTATTATATGTATAGAAAATAGGTTATGTTCAATTATTTTCTAAAACATAGAAAAAAGATCGATTTATCATTCATAAACACTGATGTTCTTGTAATCTATGTTTTCAACAGAGAAACATCGATATAGTAAAATCAATGTTTTTATGAACGATGTGCATCCCTAACCAAATGACAGCCTCAGTGTTGCCAAGTCCTAAAACTGCAGTCTTCGACAATCTTTTTGGCCGCTCTGTTCGCTAACAAGGTATTTGGAATGTAAATATTAAGGAAATAAGAAAAAAATCAATGATTGCTAATTGTTGCATAAAAGATTATGTACCTTATTTTATATATATTCCAGAATCCTTATTGTCTCTAACAATATTATTCTTGAAACCATACTTAATGTAATATGGTTCATATTATCAATATTATTTATGTATTAGAGAATAATTATTTAAACTAATAGATTAATGTTACTAAATTTCATTATATTATGTGGTTAAAGTAGGACAATAAAAGAGAAAGAATTACGAGTTAGTTAAGAACAAGTTACAATGAATAACTGATGAACGCCATGCGCTAGTTCCAGGGCTTTGAAAATATAATACCTACATAATTATTTTGTGTGAGACGCAATTTTTTTCTTTTTTAACTGACTACGCTATTGACCAAGCAAGGTATTAACACCTTTACCGGACTACTAAGGAGAGCGTTTAAAGCACTCAGCCAATTTTATTTTGACAACTAGCTCAAGAGTGCACGGCAAACCTCGGCTTGGGCTGTTGCCTGATACATGCAATTCGCGACCTATCTGAGCTAACCTAAGCTAACTATTCATACATATATGAGTTGTTGAAATATATATGTGTACCAAGCATACATACCTCAATAACTCTTATATATATTTCGTATCGGATAATTTTCTAAACTATTTCAGTTTGATAAGGGAAAAAGATAAAACTCTTCCACTTGCATGTGTAAGCGTGTATGCGTGCACGTGTGTGGAGGTGATATGTGTAATGTTGTCGCAGTGATGTAAGATTTTGTGTCACTGTATCGCGCGAACAGCGTACTCAAGGGCTCCACGCCGAGGGAACGGACCTAGGCTTGAGCAGTCCGATTTGAGAAAATCCTTCGGTTTTAGATAGCCCATTTATCTAGGAACGCTATATATCATCACAAGACCAATAGGAGCACCAATGAAGAATGTTTCAAAATCGGGCACGTTTTCCTTTTGAGATATTTCGTTAGCGTTAGTATTATATACGTTTCCATGGTAACGTGGTAAATTTCTATCGCAAACATTTTCAAAGTTTATTTTGTTTTCTTATTCACAAACTTTATTCTACTATAGTTTTATTTCCAATTTTTTATTTGTAATTTATTACGTATTATAAAAATAAAGTTTGTGTATGTACAATTAAAATAACAACTTTTTGATGAATGGATATGGCTTCAAATGACGAAAAAATAATTTCTTTATACTTAGTCTATATCATTATATTGTGTCTGTTTTTTTGTTTGTTTTTGGTTAATCTCCAAAACGACTGTACCTAATTTAACGGGAATTTTACTGGAACATAACCGAAATTATGGCGGTTGACATATTCTATTTTATTTGTCCGCAACTTCGTCCGCATTGCTATTTCCAAAATGGTTGGACCGATTTTCACGGGGTGTTCACTAGTAGATAGCAGACTTATAAAAAGTAATTTAGGTTTTTTATTCGCCTCCGGCCGTAATGAAATACCCGTAATGCTTGAACTGATTTTCACGAGACTTTCACTGGCAGATAACTCACCTTATTAGAAGTAACTTAGACTATTTTATTTTGTTACTCAAGACTTCGTCCGCAATATCCTACTATCTTCTAATCGGTTGGACCGACTTTCACGGGACTTTTACGGGCAGATAACTAGCGGGCTCGGAAGACGTTGTCCCGCCCCGATAATAAAAAGAAAACCTTGACAAATTATACCTAAACCTTCCCCATGAATCATTCTATCTACTGGTGAAAACGGCATGAAAATCCGATCTGTAGTTTTTGACTTTAACGCGAACAGATAAACAGACAGACCAGAGGACTTTGTTTTAAACCGACTTCGAAAAGGTTATGTTTGGTTGTATGAATTTTTGTAATGTATGTTAATGTAGTGATGCACTGCTACCTGTGTATTCGTCCGTGTGAAATTGATCAAAAATATGTTACAACCACGTGAGACGTGTGTTGTAATGGACTCCAAGAATAAATATATATAATTGAAAGTCATATATTTGTATGTAATATGAATTATATCATCTTTTTGATCAATTTGGCGGCCATATTGTTTTATTTACCGCGTTTGCTTCTACATAACTCAGTGATTATAGCAACGTAACTTAAGTATATCGACAATATGGGCATATTATATCTATATAATAAAAGGTTTAAGATATCTTATTCGATAATGTATAGCTTAAAATTTTCATTACTTTCTTATATAGTGACAAGTGAGCACTGAGTGTGGTATATAGCAGGTTGAAGTTCCAGGTATGTTGCTGATGATAAATCCCATCCCATTCGATATAATAGTATTCATAATACACATTCATATACAATACTAATAGTATTCATATATCTAATGCACACGTTACATGTTACAGTACATGGCGTGCGTGTCGTAGTTACTCCACTACCAGTCACACTCACCAGTACCACTCACAATTTTACATTTCTTTAATACATTTTTAAAAAGCGCGCGTGGAGCCGCGTTTAACAGCTAGTATATAATAAAAGTGTTTTATTGTAATTCGCCAATCAAAATTTCCATCTTAGACCTACTACAGACATGGTTCGCGGTTAGTACACTAGTAGTAGACATTTAAAGTACATTACCAATCACAAGACATTGTTCTCAATTGCCTAAAAGTAATTGTCGGGTTTTCTATATAATTGAAACCAAGTGGTTTAGTCCAAAATTAGTGTAGTGATGTAAAACGTATTAATATTTGAATACCGAAAATAATTAAAATCTATAAATAATTTTACTGCTAAATTAACGCAAATTCCTTTTAGAAATGATACATAATTTTAAAGTCGCATTGATCTTAAAAATTTTACCACATAGCGTAGATTATGTTCACACTGAATTTCAAGATAGTTAACATTAATATAACATTATGTAATAAAATATTTATTAATATTAAATAAGCCGTGTGTTGTAATACAAATTTCTAGAAGATAGTTTTCGGCTACATTTACATTGATCTGTGCCAGAGGTACAACCAGATGATAAAGTTCGAAAAGGCGGACGTAACGGCCGTGACGTAGGAGCGGTCAGGCGGTCAGCACTAACACATGGTGCGGTAGGATATAAACGCCGTTCTCTATCTGTACGTAAATTTTCAAAGCGTTGTGCATACGCAACACTACGCTGTAGTCCTGCAAGGCTACTAGTCAGCGCTGGAAAACGTTCTAAATTATTCGATACTTCTCCAACTTCAGCAGTATCCGTGTCTACGATTTCCTTATGATCCAATATCATACCAATGTTTAACTTCAAGTTGATTGTTCCGTCTCTGAAGATTAAATAAACTGTTGCTTGATCTAATATTTTCAATGAAAAATGTTCGTTGATCTTCAAAGCTTTCATTTTAATTTGGAAAGGTTTAAACGTTTGTGACAATTTCTTACTCTTTTCTTTAATAAAGTTATCAAATTCGATAGCAAGCATTTCTTCGTTATCTGGGCGACTTATATTTTCTCCTTGATTACCCATCTTCAATATTTCAGGATCTTTATGTGACACTTGCGTATCTATCATAACTTTTTGGAGTACCGGTGGATCATTCAAGGTATGCCATTTCCAATGAGATACAGGTCCTATGCTTCGGTCCAGTAAAACTCCTTCAGTTTGATTATATTTGAGCCTTTAAGGTAAAATAATTATTTGAGTATGTAACATTTCCTTACAGAATGAAATATTTGGTATATAATGCGAACCGAATTTTACCACCGTGGTCAAACACTATTCCATTTCCTAAATAATCGAAAGTAGCAAGAACAGTCACAGGGTGTGTTCGCCCACGCTCATTAGGTTCACCGCTGCTATATATCACTATTCGTTGCTGTGCATTTGTTTCTGTAATACATTTAACCGTTTACAAAATTTACCACAGTAGATTCAAATTTTATTAACATTTTAGCTAACCTTCCGCTTTGTAATAGTCCAACGCAACCCCGCCATTTTTGTAAAACAATCGACCAAGTCCATTATCATCAAACTCCGCTAACTTTTCACCCGTATCGTATGACATTAACCGCTTATTTTTGTTGTGTTCGAACCAATCGAATTCTGGATGAGCTGGGCGCATGCGATATACATTCATCTAAACAGAAGATATTTGACTTTATTTAGCATACCTTATAAATCATTACATAAAATGCATAATAATATTTTATTTTACTTTTCGAACTACTTTTTCCGTTGGCAGCATAGTCCACCCTTTGTCAATAAATGTACGATCCGATAAAGCGTAACGTATGACACCGTTCGGTGGCTCTTGTTCAATCTGAAAAATGTAGGTCTGTTTTTATTTCATGTGTAGAAAAAGCGTCTTAAACACCGTGTCGATAAAATAGCTCTTGTAAAAAATATAGTGGTATAAGTAAGAGTTCTGAATGTGTTAGAAATCTTAACTAATATTATAAATGAGAATGTGAATTTGTTTGTTAAGTTATTACGCTTTCACACCTTAACTACTCAGCCGATCACCATGAAATTTTACATACATGTTGTCAGAAGAACAGAAAAAGACGCATTAATTAATTCAGAAAAACAATTCTGTTATCGAGAGAAACACGAGTGAAGCCGCGAGCAAACGCTAGTTTAATGAATTTCGTTCTATAAATAAAATGAAGTGAATCCTTATTTGTGCAAAAATCTCTAATCATATCGAATTATTATTAAAATTCTAACAAAACTGATTTTTCATTTTCTATTAATTACTATTTTGACTTACTGTGTCAGTCTTTTTATTTTTCGACATTATAGTATATCAATACTAAAATAACAAAATGTAAAAATATAAAATAAATTATTCGAAAATAAAGAATCACAAAACTAATATTCAAATCTTGACAAAATTGACATGTGACAGTATTTTAATAATGTTTATTACAATACCTATTTTTAAACTAGATAAAATTACAGATACTTCGTTCACTTTTGCCTTTTTTAAACGTCAAAACTACAAAGCACCGATTTGAAAAATATAATAACTATTACAATTTTTTATTTGCCTGTGACTATATTTAAAAAAAAAACCGAGAAAGGGGATCAGGTTTATTAATGTTTTTCACATTAAAAAATAAAGTTTTGAAATGCTGTAATAATTTAGTCGAACAAAAATTGTAGCATGTATATAATTAAAATCGAGAATAAATCGATTACGTAAACGGTTTTTATAATTTGGCTACAAATAGCGACGCTAATACTACCCATGTCTGCTACAGCTAGCAAATGATTGCCCGTTGCATAAAAACATAGTGAAATTAACAATTGATTTATTGGCAACACTGATTTATTTCTGAAAACCTTCGATCAACAATAACTAGATATCGGGTCGCCGCGAAAAATACGTTTAGGTAAATAACAGCTCATTTGAAACGTGAGCTTTTATTCTGTTTGAAACACAGCCAATGTAAGCACGTTTCACAATGCCGCAGTGTATTCAAATGATGCAATAATAATATCCGAGCAAGCAATTTAACGGGCGGAGTATCTTACTTTCCCTAAATACATGTTGAATAAGTTATATTTTAAGCTTTAAACTGACAAATAATATTAAATTTTGAACAAAATTACCGATTTAAAAAAATGTGGTACAAATGTTTGGTCAAGGCTCGCCAACCACGCACAAACACGCAGAATAACGGGAAAAAGTACTTTATTCATTGCGTGTTAAGGTTGAATTCACACAAATTTGTTTATGTTGTCTTTTTATTTGTAAGTGACTGGAGTAATTTATTGCTTTGCTCGTTTTATCGTATTAGATAATATTTTGAACATACGTGACTTTATTCTAGGTGTCATGGTTGTAATTAGGTTGAACTTAAAACTGTTTTAAAATTTTTTGCTCCCTTTCTTAGTAAACAAATAGCTACACATAAGTATATATTTACGCGGACAGGATTTAGCTTCGATTTTGTACGTGACCCTATATAGTTATTGTTGATCGAAGCCGAAAACATTTTTTGAAATGAGAAAGGAACCAATAAAGTTAGCTCGACAAATGAATAATCAAATTACATAATATTCAATAGAATCACAATTTATACATACCGATTGACCTGAAATTCTAAATATATTTCTATTATGTCTAATAAAAATATTACAGTTTCCTTTAATAAACGATATCCTCTAATAAAGTCGATGTCATCATATTTGACAAAATATTCAGGGCTTTGAATGTCGGGTTTAGAATTAGCACGACGTCTTAAAAGTTTAGTAGCTGACTAATATTAAAAAAAAATCACCATAGTCTTCCTCTATTTTAAGGTTATCTCAATATACGAAGCTCACAAATAAGTCTCTTAACGATAGGGTCTGATATTTCGGCCCGTAAATTGAAGTGATCACTTAGTGTATAAGGACATCAAAATTTTGGTGAAAATCAAAAACGTGTAAAAGATAGGAATTGTTGGTGAAAACGGGCATTAAATTCTTACGCCGCGCCGTTTCTATAAAAAAGTACATTATCCGAGTAACATAGTAGTTCGGTGAAGCTGTAACGGACAGGCTAGGTCAAAAGCGTAGTCAGTAAAAAAAAGGGGTAACATAAAGTAAAATTTGTAGATACGTTTTGTATTTTAAGAACGAAGCCCTGAACGATTCCTAAATAAAACATATTCTGAATCATAATAATTAATATTTTGGCTTTCTCTTTAGGATACAAATTATTTCAAAGTATGTTTGAAACGGAGACTGAATTAACCAAATGCATGTCTGAATTTAAAATTACATACATATTTTATATTGAGTTGAATATTATTTGTAAACATAACGTAACAAGCTTTTTTAACAAAGTTTCTTTTCAGTCCTTTTTTATTTTAGTAATACCTGGACCGGACTCCTAACTCTAATCGCTACGATGAACGTTTATTGTTGACATGTAGGGCCCTTTTTTCATAGTTCTTAAAATCTTATTTCTATTCGACGATGTAATGCCGGTTTGAAAAATTGATTTCGGTTAAATGTCGTGTCATTCAGTTCGTGGAATATCATTTTTTGAGTTATTACGAAGTAAATCTACATTACTTTGACATAGACTTTGCTATCGCTCTCGTCTTTTGAAACGCTTGCGTAACTCATGTATTAATATGTAGTAACGGAAACGCTTCATCCTTGGTTTCCGGGCGTCCATAAGGCCATTGACGAAATTTAAAGCATTTATTATGAAACGAGTTGAACCAATCACGCATTTTTTATTCGTTAGCAGTGTTAAGTTACTATGCGTTATTAATATAGCCTGTTTGGGACAACGAAAATTAAAGAATTTTTTACGCCGAATTTTTTGATAAAACCGTAATTTTGTTAATACCTATTTTACGACATCCACTGTTACTAAAACAATACTCGGCAGTAACTTTTACTCTGTCACAAAATCATTGTTTAGGACCTCACGGGCGCTTTTAAAGCGAGCGTTTAAAAGAAAGAGTGGAAATAGTAAATCAAATATTAGTGTCTTTCAACGTATTTAGTAACTGTGAGGTTGTTTTGTATTCATGCCATATATGGCAAGATCACCAATAGATAAAACGAAGAAAGCATAATTAAAGCGATATTTTATTTGAATGATCCATTAGTAAAAGTATATCATATACTGTCGTTAGGTATCTCTATGGAGCACACATTAACATGTGGTTCTAAGAAATTCTCTGAATACAAAGCAAATATCTATAATAGATGTACATCTTTATAATCATTACTAAAGATCTATAATTTATATAATTGTTTTAAATACACGTAATAGTCTGGACACTATGTTTTTTCGGTTTATGTTAAAGATACTTACAATTTTTCCCTGTTTCGCAGGTGTCTTAACAGTCTTGTTTTTAAAAAAATCTATATTTTCTGATTCTTTGGTTATAGACACCTCTTCATTAAGAGCTGTTTGAAATAAAATGGGTACAGCTGATATCTCTTGTGTCTTCTCAATTAGAGGTGGTTTGTATTTGAAAATTTTTGGGCCTATGATAATATCGGTTAGATGTTCAGTTTGGTTATTTTTCAATAAAATACTCTCTACATCCAGTTCCAAATCCGAGTTAATGCACAATAGACAAGTGGATACTTTAGCAGTTTTGTGTTTTTGATGTTCTTTAATACACAAAGGAGTTATGTTTAGCTCAGACAATCGAGTAATTTTATGTTTTTCCCTCTTAACATCGGATTTTTTTATTTGGACAAGATTTAAAATTAAATCACTTGTAGAAGGCATCTGTACTTTTATTTTATTTATATCTACATCCTTAGTAGTTGGAGTGCCTGGTTTTTTCTGTGGTACCACTTTTTCCTTCTCGGGTTCTAGTTTCATTCTAGACTTAGCTTGTTTTTTACTGGTTAGATGAAGATCAGCAATTTCCTTTTCTTTATTATCAGTTACCTCTCTAGCTTTTCTGTCCCTTTCCTCTTGCTTTTTTTTCATTGTTTGTGCTTCTTGTTTCTCTTTGGCCAGTTCAAGTAGAGCTTTTTTGAAATGGTCAGTAGCAATATCACCCTTTCCTTTATTTTGTTCTTTGATTATATAATTTTCATCACCACTTTTAGCTTTCTTTTGTTCTATAGATTTATTTCGAGTTTGGTTGTCGTCTTTTTTCTTTTGTTGTTCTACATTTTTACGTTCTATAGATTTGCGGAAATCTCCTTCTTTTTCTCTCTGTAAACTGACGTCTCGTTTTTCTTCGATTTCCTTTTCACGATCTGTCTCCTTAACTCTTTTAAGTTTTTCTTTTTCCTTTTCTTCTTTTCGTATTCCTATTTGTTTTTCTCTAGTGTGCTTTTCTTCTTCTTTTCTATTATATTTTATTTCTTTGTCAGTTGTTAATACTTCTTTATTTTTAGTGTGTTTAGGTTCCAAATTATGCTTTTCTATTTCATCACCATGTTTGGACTTATATTTATTGTTTGATTTATTTTCTTTAACTTTCCTATTTGTGACTTGTTTTTCTCTGGTAAGACTTTTTGCTTTTTCTTCATATTTTTGTAGGTTTACTTCAGGTTTTTGTTCTGCTTCTTCTTGATTCCTTTCTTTTTTTGCCTTTTTCTTTTCCAGTCTCATTTCTTCTTCTCGATCTATCTTCTTTAACTCTTGTTCTTGTCTATATTTTTCTTCATTTTTTCGTTTTTCCTCCGCTCTAGCTAGTAAAATATTTTGTGTATCTAATATTAACTCCATCGAACTTTTTACACATTTTGATTCCCTTTTTATAATTTTTTCCTCTGGAAAAGAGTACCTGAAATCTTTATCCAAAGATTCTTTAGTTGCTTGTAATCCTGAAGTAACCAAAGCTTCTTCTGAGTGATACTTTCTATTTTGTAGTAAGGATTGCGAATATTTCTTTGCTTTGAGAATTTTTCTCGTGTCTTCTCGATTAGTCGATTCTGGAAACTCCACATGCAGTTTTTGCTCAGTGTAAAATTCAAATATATCTTGAATTGTATCACGTGAAGTAAATCTGTCAGAAGCTTGTACAGGGGGATCTTTTTTTAAATATATTTTTTTTTCAGTTAATAACATTTCTTTTGGATCAGAACTATCAGCGTTAGGTCTACCTTCCACATCTTTCTTAAATTGTTCAAATAATATCACCGGAGTATCAGTTTTTTCCATATATTCACGATTCCTTTTTATTACCGTGTAATCATGATCAAATAATGTATTACCTGTCTTCAGTTTCCTTAAATCATGCAAAGATCTGGATTCAAAGTTTCTACGAAGTTCTTTAAATTTCTCTATCGGCATATTGTTTTTTAACTTTAGTAATTTTGTTGAGTTTATAACACCTTCACCTTTTAAGGAATCTTCAATGGTTTCTGGTTTAGATGTTTCGGACAAGGGTTTTTTTTCAATTTTGGTCACTTGGTTTGAGTTTGTTTGATAAGTGTCAGATCGTGCATTGCTCTTTAATATGGTAGAATTATCAGCATCGCTCTTTGCATTCTGAAGTAAATTTCTGATTTTAGATAGCCATCTCCTCGTTTCTTTATTTCCTTCTTTCCGTTCATATTCAGTTACGAACTTTTTTACATTATTTTCACATTCATAACAAGAACTCTGATATCTTCGTTCTTTAACACAATGACTACATACACCTAAAAGAGATTTTTCGTCGATAGTCGGTGTTTTTTGCAAGAGTATTTTAGTAAATTCAATAATCTTTCTGCATCGCGGGCAACTTATATAATGTTTTTCTGAAAAAGATATAAAATGTTCTAATTGCTATATTATTTAGGTATATATGGTGGTCAAAAGCCTGTGAATCTCCAGTTGCGTTCTTCGTTTTATCTGCAATGCATGATATTAAGGTAATAATTAACTCCCTTTGAGAACAATTTATTAGTATTTTTAACAAACTAATATATGCGATTTCGTTGTTTTGAGAATGGTTTTGTGGTTTTATTGGAATAACTTGTTTTATATGTATTCATTATGGGTTATCTTTTATTTCTTTATTGTAATACTGTGACTCAGGCCTTCATTACTATACCCTTTTTAAGTAACCTCTGTAAAATTTTCTCAATATTACTTAGCCCACATGGAAATGTAGCCTAAACAATACTCTGAGATGTTTAACTGACTGTAAAAGTCTCGTTAAAATCAGTGCAGTCGTTTCTGAGATTAGCCGGGATGAATAAATTTATATGTAATTGTATGTACAAATTTATTACGGATAACGATATAGACAAAACGATAAAATAAAATACAGATTATGTACAAAAACTGAATATCACCACAGACGTAAAAAAAGACGGTTAAACTATTAACATTTTCAAAATGCCCATAAAAGTTATATTCTATAGGTGTGCTTATACTAAGCACCAATTATAGAAATAGATAATCACAAATTTTACCATGTTCTGGCAGAAAGTTGACAGAAGTTATATTTACGTCCTTAATATTGTGTGAAATAAAAACATCATCTGCCTCCTTTTGATTACTTTTCTTCACATAAGTTTCTTTATTATTTTTTAAATGAATAAGTTTTTTTAAATCGTTACACTCCTTACAGAACTTTAAACAAGGGCATTGCTCCCTGTAAGATATTGTGAAGTAGTATTATTCATTTTATGGAAATGTTTATGTAGTTCTTGGTTTTTAAATAGCTTTTCTTACCTGATATCTGTCTCCATATTAACACAACAAAACAACAAAATAAAAATCTCACATACGAAAACTCAAAAGAATATCAAATATATACTTTGTCAAACTGACAAAATATAGAATTATAGCGTGCATATTGACGTATACGTAGATTAAACAGAATTTTCAAAATAACAACAATATATACCAATTTACAAAGATGAAAATTAAAAAGAATTACGGCAGCAACCACTGGCTTAATATTTTATACTTTGGTTATTCTCGGACATTAAAGCGTTGCCATTTTAACAATAAGTTCCTAATTTGCAATAATTAGAATATGGCAATATTGTACAATTTAATATCCTTAAAAAAATCTTATTACACACTCATAAATAGACAGATCACTCCAGATGAATCTGTCTGGGCGTGGCAGGCGCTGATGTCGCGTCTTGGTCTGTGTTGGCTTTCAATCCGTCTATCTATATATCTTCTTATATAAATAAAATGATAGAGGTCTGCCGTTCACGCTAAACCTACTGGACAGATTTCGAAAAAAAAAGTTATTCATATTTCTTAGGCACTTGGTCCTTAGGTATCTAATCTATCTATCTAAAAGTTATGAGGTAACAAACATAAAAAAAAAAAAAAATACAGACGAATTGATAACCTCCTCCTTTTTTTGAAGTCGGTTAAAAATACCACAACATCTTTATTTAGTATAAGGTTTTTAAAGTTTTAAGAAGTTAAGATTTTTATAAGTTCTACAAAAGACGAAAGAGTTTTTATAAGCAAAGATCTGAAGATTCTGTAGATAAAATATATTGTTAAGATATGACTCAGATAAAGTCGTCAGTAGCAGCTAATATATACTAATATTATAAAGAGGTAAAGTTTGTGAGTTTGTAGGGTGTAATCTCAGGAACTACTAAATCGATTCTGAAAATTCTTTTACCAATAGAAAGCCACGTTATTTGTAAGTGTCATAGACTATATATTAACCCGAAAAATGAAAAGACCTTTTTGCAGTAGTCGGATTTGCAAAGTCGGAGAAAAAACGGTCGAACGAAAATGTTTCTTATGAATGCTGCCTTAACGATGAGACATATATGATTGAGTTCCACAAAAAAGTTGTAGAGCTTGATAATGCCTACAAAAAAGTCATAAAAAATGTTATTTATAAATGTTTACTGCCCAACGAAGTGGGCAAGAGTCAGCTAGTAATATATAAAGTAAATATTCAATATAAAGTACAACAACTGAAAAAAAGAGAAAATGCATATTTCTGTACAGAAAATAAATTACATTTATTCAGTCTAAATAGAGTTGATTATCAGTAGTTCTGAATATTGATTTCAATCCTTTTTTTTCTTGAAAAGATTTAAGATTTTTTGTTTTAGTGAAACAGATGTACCCACTGCCTTTAAAACTAATTCTTTAGTGCAAATATTATGAAGTGGACCAAATGCAAGGGCAACAACTGTACATGCTAAGCATATGACATTGTATGGCATGCTGAAATCTGGAGTGGGTAGAGACACCATTGCTCCATTGGTTCTGAAGACAGCAGGATACCCTATAACAAAATAATGTTCATTTATTCAACTATTACTTACTTTCAGCAAACTGCAATTTTTTTAATAAATAGTTATAGAATGGATTGAGTGAATTACTGTATAAAATATTTATATGAAAAGGAGAGAGAGAGAGAGGTACTGCTGTAAACTGTAAACATATACTTACATGGCTTTGAAGCATTGATAACTGAATCAAAAGTTATCCCCATAATTGGTAAACTGGTATAATTCCTGCCTGTAGGTAAATTAGCAGATATTATGGCTGAACCTATGTAGAAACCATGATTGGCATCAGGAGGATACTCTTGCCACTTCAAGAAAACAAATTCAAAATCTATTGTAATTTTAGTTGTTGACCTAGGTGGTAACTTCATGAGGAGCTCCAAATGGTAAGGTTTTTGTCTACTTCGTCCTGGGGAGTAATACCTTGATATTACCAAATTACTTTCTGCTTCATCATTAATCCTCAGGGAGCTTAATTGTATTGGTAACCACCAAGGTGCATTTTCTAAGACTACTACATCTATTGCAGTCCAAAAATTATTGACTATTTCAGTAACAATTCCTCCAAATTCCTTTCCATAACCTAACACATAGCGATTAAAGCATAATGGTGGAGGTACTGTTAAAATTAAATCATTTTTAGTATTGTATTTTGCACCAACATTTATCATTACATTATCGGCTTTCAGTTTGTATACTGCTAATTTAGTATCAGTACCACCCCTGTGTGAGGATACAATATCATCTGGTTGTGGACTTAAATGGAAAACTTGTGTAGTATTGGTAGTAATGTCAACATAAACAGTACTGCTCGAAGCAAGTGGACAAGCTCCAGGCAAGCCCTGGCCAAACAATTTGGTGAAAGACCAATCCATACTTTTAATTATCTTAGAATCATATACAAGTGCAACTGTTTGTTTTATCTCTACATTAATATCTGAACAATCTTTAGTTAAACACACCTTTCTGACATGAACGCCAATAGAATGATATTTTGTATTATGTATCAGTCTAGAGTTTAGTAATGAGGAGAATCCTCGACTTGATTCACAGGGAAGAAGTTTTTTCCAAGGTGTTAAGTTTTCCGTGCAAACAATTTCTCTTGGCAATGATGCATATCTTAACTGAGATGTTATATTTCTATTAGGTTGAGTTACACTTGTCGGCCAAAATGCCATTTGAGGTGTTATAGTGTTATAATTTTCGATGAAATTCAATGAAGCACAAAATAGCCCAGAAAGAGTTGAACTCAACTTTCTCCACTGCAAATCTACATCTTTAACTTCCGTTGAAAACCACGCGTACAGCTCGGCACCAGGTCCGGCATCTAACACTGGGTAGCCCCATTGATCATGCCTCCACAGTCCTTCAGTTAATGTAAAATGTAATTCTTCTACTTGAAAACGAGATATAACTTCCATTAGCGATCGAGGTGCCAGATAGGAATGTTCCGCTGAAAATAAGTAAATTCATTCGTATATTTATTTGCTATTTATGTAAAAATTAATATCATTATAGTGGACTTACAAGAAATATCATTTTTTACTAAGGTTGTAAATTGGAAAAATGTGTAAATATGTGCCGGTGGCAACGGTTTAACAAATAACTCTTCGTGAAATTCATCACCGTGAACATAAAATAATGAAATAATTGCTAAAGTAAAACATAAAACCACTCGCATTGTTTTTTTAGAAGTAGGTACCACAGACTAATAAGAAGATACACAGAGTAACAAAGACAGATTACTAGGATACCATGGATATTACAATTTTTTGTCTCTAGATATCACCATAGATAAGAATAGCACCACCACAGAGTACCTAATATAAAAAAACACTGTGCATTACAGGTTTGTATGTAAAAGTAAAGTACTGGATATTTTATAGTTCTTGTTTCTTCTATACTAAGGAAAATAAAGGTAACAAGTCTATGCAGCCAAGTCAGATGTCATTTCCCCGGTAACCATGATTTGTTGTTTAAATATTCCTCACCATTTAACGACAATTTGATAACTTGTTGAAAGCTTGTATCTCTAAAACTTCTTCTCAATTACACACCAAACCGCACAGAATTTGACAGCAATCTGTTATCGCAAATGATGAGTGAAACTTCTTAGAAGAGGTCTTTGAAATTCTAATCGCTAACCTTTTTGTGTGAAGAAACGTTGTAGGGGTAAACAATGTTGAAAATACCGGGTTTCGTCCGATCGCTGAAGTTAAGCAACATCGGGCCCGGTTAGTACTTGGATGGGCCGACTGGGAACACCCCGTGAAGTTGGTTTTTTGTTGTATATTTTAATTTAAATATTTCACTATAATACAAAAGTTACACTTCAATCGTGTATCTGTACGACACGCCCTATTTTTTAATTCATAGATTGAGTACTTTCATGTGTATATTTCAAGACGACAAAACAACTTGGAAGATATAAGAATTACTCAGTATTGTTAACATATGTATTTTTTTAACTTTTATTATTTACCAATATTATACACTACTGTTCATTTATGATGGAACGGGAAAGCGCATTAGTAGGCACGAGGGCTTTAGATTTTTAAGGAAATGTATTTTTTATTCGAAATCTTTTAAGTAGGTCAACTTTATTAATACCAATATCCTTTTTTTTTCAGAATTATCTTACATAATTACTTGATATTATATGAAAATGATGTTTAGTCCATGTCGATTGAAAGCGATTTCATTAATATAGTAACTACGGATCATACAGTCTACTGGGACGTCTTAATTCTGAATAAACATAGAACAACATTTTTAATGAATTATAATAGTATTTATATACTTTATTATAATTACATTAGAATATATATTAGATATTAATATATTATTAATATATTAGAATGATGAATTAATTTATATTTTAAAATTCGCGCCGTTTACTGAATTTCCTTTCCGGTAATATGTATATGGTTTTTTATGCTTTGCTATTCATGCTAGCCTTCTCTTTACTAATATAAAGAACAGAGCAAGGATGACTATTTCAATATTAAGCCAATGTAATGCTATCGTTGTGTGGTTTGATCGTTCTCGTTGGATAAACTAAGATGGCGGACATTCTTTGAGAACCCCGTTCCTTTTTTGTTTCCCCTCTGGCCCCGCTGCCGTCACTGTAGTGTATCGTTCGCCGCAAGAGAAAAACTGAAATTGTTTTACAATTTGCTTGTTAATTACCGTTTTACCCTTCCAACAAGTAAGTGCTTTAAAAATTATAATAAGTGACCGTATTTTTAAGTGTTTATTTACGAGTGGCATGTCTGAATATCGTATTTTCACCAACCTGTGAACTGTGACGCATAGTAGGAGTGCCCCCTTGCAGCAGCCATTTTGCCTGAGCCGGCGACACGATTTTGCGGCGCGGTTAGCTATTATACGAAATTCTCTTTTTATCTCGTGTCTCTGTTACTAGAATTGTTTAAAAGACGCTTTTTATGTTATTTTTTTATATTACTGGAATATCAAGTAAGTTATTTGTACTTTCCTTTAACATTGAAATCCTACGTGCTAGATAATTATATTTTTGGATTACTGCTATGTGCTTTCTATTTCAATTGGTATTCGCATAATTTTCAAGTGTCTATCGAGTTGGTACATGATCTTGTCCAATAATTTACATTTGGCGAACTAGTTGAACTAACGATCTTACAATCTAGTGCGTCGTAATTACGCTATCATCTATGCTTCATTATGTCGTTATCTTGGACAATTCAATAGTGTTTTAACATAAAGCCTCTGATTTCGTTAACCATGAACGGGCAGGTGTTCTCATTTCTTACGTAAAATTTTGGAATCTGTTCAGTGCGTTTACCAAAGTGTAACGATATAATGAGCTTTGATGATACATAAGAAATAGTGTGATACTTCTTCGATCGTCATAGCTATATAACCAAAGGAATGCGTACATACCTACGAACTTGGAGTAAAGATCGGACGACATCAAATCATTATATGAGACACGCTTCTCACCGTTAATTTTTAATAAGGTATCAGAGGTTCCACATTTTGGTTTCTATAATTATTATAAATGAATTTAGACATCGATTTGTAGGAATAGTTTAACTCTAACCTAAAATTCGTGTTACATTTTGTAAGTACGTTTTACAGCGGCTTTCAGGGTGAAAAGTAAGGACATGTAGGTCTATTTGTTGTACCTTTTTAGCGTTTATGTATCAAGGATCACTTTTTAGTGTTTATAATACATGCCAAATATATTTTTAAATCACTAATATTTTTATATAATTAAGTCTTAAAATAGGTCAAAAGACTGTGTCCAAGATATTTAACAATTATAAGTATTAAATATATATTATATATATAAATAGTAAAATTTATCTTCATTATGGTGTCTAATTCATTTTTTAAAATAAATCAACAGAGAAAGTTTATGTAGCATTAAGGTTTTGTATGTTAACCTAATATATAGAGAATTATTGCACCTATTCAAACGAAATTCAAGTGTATATAGCATTTTTATGTAATACTATTTTGTAAGAATCATGTACCTTGCTTGTTTGTACTTAGTGTAACACATAATAATTATTTAAAAAGTTTATATACATTTAAAATATGTATCGTTGTGTAAGAGACATATTAAAAATAGAAAAGGATCAAATGTTATAATTATAATAATATATGAAATTCTAAAATCTTTACATATTGACCTACATATATTTTTTCATAGCTGACAATTTTCCATAGGCATATAATTTTAAAAAGATAAAGAAGTATGATTATTACTACAGACTGTTTTTCTATTCTTGATGAAATTTCAATACAAACTACAACAATTGTAAAGTTCCTTACCTTAAGATAAATTTAATTATTTTATGATGAAAATCAAAATATAAACTTAATAAAATATGTGTTTTATGATATAATTATAACCATATATTTTAGAGGTTGTTTGTAAGACAAGACTACTCAAGAAGTTATTGTTTTATATTTACCAAAAAAACACATGGACATTTATTATCCTATTATTTTAATTAATTATAATAAATTTGTTATAGTCTAATTTCTGTTTATGTAAAATGGTAAGTATAAATTATATACATTGGTGAGGAGTAATTAGCATAATACAGACATATTATGGAAAGAGATTAAAGTCATGTAATTAGAAAAGTTTTGAGTGTGAACGGAGTAAGAATGGACGGATATAGGAGTAGAGGAAGATTGAAAAAGGTATGGGTGAATTGTATGAAGAATTTAAGGTGTGAACGGAGTAAGAATGGACGGATATAGGAGTAGAGGAAGATTGAAAAAGGTATGGGTGAATTGTATGAAGAATTATAAGTGTATAAAAGGTGTGACTACTGAGATATCATCTGACGGGAGGGTGGAAGAGAAAAACATGTTGAGCTGGACCCTATTTAGGTGGTATAAGGGTTAGAAGAAGGTAAGTGTAAATTGTAACAACTGTAGGAGGAATTTATCAATCTGGCAACAAAATAACGATATTTGTTAGGAAAACGCCTTTTCTCATCAAAGGATTTCGTTAAGAACTTAATCACCATGCCTAATAATCCATGATCTTATTGGTCTATAATAGAATAGAAATTGCGTTGTATAGAAATTACATTGAATAGAAATTGCTGTTCTATTTTTTAATACTAGGACGATATTTTCCATGTTCCACAAAATGTCCAAAATTTCGTACGTTTTCTTTGTCACAAATAAAAATCTAGGTTACTAAATCTGAATTTTAAATTATTCATACTATGAAACTCGAAAAGAATGTACAGTCGAAAACATTATCCTACTTACTAATTTAACCATCCCACTATTATAATAAATTTTTGCAAGATTTTAGAAATTTCTTTACAATACTAATTAAACATGGTAATATAAACTAGAAAGCTTTTGGAGTAAGAGTAGTACCGAATGTTTGATAATTATTAAAAACCGATATGAATTACGTGAATACCGAAAAAGGTCTCTGTAGCAGTAATGTAGGAACGAAGTCAATTACGTATTTTAGGTGTGTGTTTTTGCTGTCTTTCCTCTTTTTGTGAAATAAACGTATAACTCTACTTTTCATTATTAATCTTCTAAATTGTAATTTCTAGAACTTATCACGAAATTGTCTAATTTAATAGCAGAAAATGGTAGTAGCCACAAGCAATTAATTATCTAGCTTTTATTTATGGATTAGGATGGGCCTAATACATATTTTCGTGTTATAAGAGGAAGCAGATACATCTATAATGGTATCTTTGTATTTAGTGGTATTATAGTGTATGACAGTTTTTGTGTCGTAACTCGTTTAAGTTTTTTAGCATTCTTTTATTGATCGTTTCCTTTGTGAATACTAACAAATAATTAAGTAATAAAAACTGTAATAGGTTAATGTATACATTTTTGAAAATGACCTATTATGGATATTATTTTATGTTATATTACGTAATTTTTATTTGTTAAGCCTATTTATTTATGTTTATATGTATATTTGCTATTTAAAACTATTGTAATAAGTATTTTTTTGTGCCTGGTAATGTAAAATACATGTATAAGTATTTAGAGAGAAAAATCATTATTTGCATTGCCTAGCAACAAGGCTGGAGTAAAAGGCGATAGGTAGGGGTAGCGTGAGGTAGGCGCCGGGCCGACGGGCGCGGTGCACGCGGGGGTGTACGGCGAGGGTGAGGGGTGTGTGCAATCGTCGCGCTAGTATTATTTCGTCTGGAGTGTTTATCCCGCGTCGACGGATCAATACCGGTGGCGCAGTGGCGGTGACCAAACGGCGGCGCAACACTCGGCGTGCCTTGCCTTCTTCTAGTCCCGAGTCTGTGAGATGCTGTCATACCGTACGGACGCCGGGTCGATGTTGCGTTTGGCGTGAGGGTCGCTCTTAGAGCTACTTTGAGTTTTTTCACATTGCGCTCCTGCGCCCGTGAGCCTCAATTGAAGGTGCGTCATCATGATGATTAAACCCTACCAGAGATTTGCTTCGGTGAAAGTGACACCAAACGATTAGTCTTTCTGATTATTTTTTATTAAAGCAGACATTCTTAGAACGTCGATTCGAATTGTTCACGTGATTCATACTTCATTGCAGGGGCATCAGTGAAATAATTCTTTCCCATCGTCCACGATGTCCGTCGATAAGGAGGAATTGGTTCAACGCGCGAAGCTGGCGGAGCAAGCTGAACGATATGACGACATGGCGGCCGCGATGAAGGAAGTGACGGAAACCGGCGTCGAACTCAGCAACGAGGAAAGAAACCTCCTTTCCGTTGCTTACAAAAATGTAGTTGGCGCCCGACGGTCATCATGGCGAGTCATTTCCTCCATTGAACAGAAGACCGAAGGGTCGGAAAGAAAGCAACAAATGGCAAAAGAATATAGGGTTAAAGTAGAAAAGGAGCTCAGAGAAATCTGCTATGATGTCTTGGTAAGATTTTTTGTGAAATTGTAATGTTTGTTCTTTTTTATTCTGACCTTTTAGCCGCAGGAGTACAGTAATAATGTTATTTATTAGAATCTACAAAAAAATATTTCAAATTAATAAATATGAATATTGGTCGCCGGCCTTCCTACGCGAATGACGTCATGGTATTTGCACGTCGCCAATTTGAGGTGTGATGCAAGCGCTCAGTGGCTGTAGTCATTTAGTTCGCAGCTCAAACGTCGTTAATAAAGCATGCTAATCATGTAGAGCACGTGACACAGCGAAGGGCGCGGTGCGGCACATTTCGCGGGTGGGGGTGGCGTGACGTATTGCGACGCGTCACTGCGCGCGCTGCTAGCCCGTTTTCATTCTTGTTATATCTATTGAATTTTATAAGCAAATATTTGTTGCATTTTGAATAATATTTTACATTCGTATAATATAGTAAAATTTATATTTCAAAATTTTATTTCAGTGTTTACTTGACAAGCACCTAATCCCTAAAGCTAGTAATCCAGAAAGTAAAGTATTCTACCTCAAAATGAAGGGAGATTACTACAGGTACCTTGCAGAAGTGGCCACAGGAGAAACCAGGCATTGTAAGTGTTGCTATTGATTATAATTTTCAATATTTCTATCAACTATTACAGCCTTAACATGCTTGTAGAATATGAACATTTTGGACAAAGTGTATTACTTTCTACATTTAATTTACAACATCTCTTTATATTACAGCTGTTGTAGAGGATTCACAGAAAGCATACCAGGATGCCTTTGAGATCAGCAAGGCAAAAATGCAGCCCACACACCCAATAAGGCTGGGTTTGGCGTTAAATTTCTCCGTCTTCTATTATGAGATATTAAATTCACCAGACAAGGCGTGTCAGCTCGCCAAACAGGTCATTATTTTGTGTCAGTTATGCATAGGTTCTGTGCTGGCTGGCACGAGATCGAGTGTAGGCTGGGCGTATTAACCTGCTCGCTTGTCCCCAGCTGTCGTGGAGGACTCGCAGAAAGCGTACCAAGAAGCGTTCGACATTGCTAAGGCCAAAATGCAACCGACCCATCCCATCAGGCTCGGTCTAGCGCTCAACTTTTCCGTATTTTATTACGAGATAATCAACTCTCCTGCGCGAGCGTGCCACTTAGCTAAACAGGTTTTTTAATATTACACCAGTGTGTAACCGTACTAACTGTTCATAGAATGGAAGTTTACCTCTAGCATTCTAGATGCATGAAGATGTATTTATTTAGCAGAACAAATTAATTTGACATAATCACTAATATAGGCATGGCCATGTTTAGCAATTAACAACCTAATACTCGAGCCAGCCAGTACGAGAGTGTTTGACTGTACGTTGATGAGTGATGAGTTTGCAAGTTGAGATTGACATGTTGCGGTGCGGTTGGTCGGTTACAGGCGTTCGATGACGCGATCGCGGAGCTGGACACACTGAACGAGGACTCGTACAAGGACTCGACGCTGATCATGCAGCTGCTGCGAGACAACCTGACGCTGTGGACGTCGGACACGCAGGGCGACGGCGACGAGCCGGCCGAGGGCGGCGACAACTAGTGCGGCGGCGCGCGCGTCCCCCCTCTCCCCCCACCACACGCATTTGTTCTCATCGGTGTTTTATAAGAAAACGAGTAACGTTCGAGAACGCCGCGAGGCGCGCTCTCTCCGCCGCCGACGCGACACGTCGCTTGTAAAAAAAAAAATGTTAAAAAATGTCGTTCACAGCGGTCCTTCATGTTCCGTCTAAAATTAAATGTTATGTGTCATCTTTGACGGTTTTGTATTTCTGTATTTACACTGGATTACAGATAACGAGCTGACCTGATGAATATAAATATTTATAACTTAAGTTATTAAAATTACGGTTTCTTAAGTTAAAAGTGTTTTCCTTTCATTATTAGAGTAAAAAAGTGGTCGGCCCCGACGTAACATTCCTTTCGCCGCTTATCCGCAGTGAAATGGAGATCACGATGGTGAATATTCTAATTTGTTATAGCGCGCCCTATCTATACTCGCAAGTTTAGACTTTCATTAAAATAATATCGACAGGCTGTAATGGCTGTATCGAATTGAGGCACAAAAAACTTGTTAGTGTCGTATGTCCGTTTTGTGATGTCCTCAAAATTTTACACTACCAAAGTAAACTTATTGACATTAACCAATTTGTTGTGCCCGTCACTGACTAAATAGTTGCATTCTAAATTTTCAAGCATTTATTAGCAAAATAATTTTATGATGGCCAATAATATTGTAAAATTTCTGCTGCATATTTATCAGCCATTAATCTATTATATTTTTCATGTTTTCACCAATAAACTTTTGTATTAAATACAATTTTTAGTTTTAGAACCAACATAAAAATAAACCGCAACCTATTTATTTATCCTGTAGAATGTTTATATAAATTTAATTGTAACAAGAAAATTAACTTTAATGAGAAGTATAAATTATAGAAATATACTTTTACTGCTTGACATGAAAAGAATGATATAAGAAAAGAGAATGCGAAATGTTAGTAACTGAAGAGATACTTTCTACTGAAGGGAGGACTAAAATGAATGAACTAGAATCACAATCTTCGCTTAAGGAAAATATGAAATGTAGCATAGCGGTAGATTTTTATAACACTGCAAAGTGATTGCTCTGTGCTTGATAAGCACCATGTCATTTTATTACTGGTGTTTTGCTAAAACCACTACAGTTAGAATATGTCTGGCAACCACGTTGGGTCTAGTTCAATTTTAGCCCAACTGGTATGATTTCGTTATATTCTCATTCAATATGGTGGAACTGGCAAACTAACGAAAATGAATAAAAGCTTACTGAATCTGTGGATCACATTTTTAATTCTATAAAAACTTCAAATTAATATGTAAAGATTAAAATGATTCATTCGTCGTCATACGAAGTTGACTTCAAATCGATGTTTACCCCAAATCATGATTACGATAGTCTTCAGAATTTAGTTTTAAGTGGAAGTACAGAATTAAAAGTTACAACTCTGTTACATACTATAGATTTCCGCAATTAAATTAATCAAATACATGTTCATAAAATTTGTTTCCTGTTACATGAATAAACCCTTGCCTGACAATTATAAATCTACTTTAAATAACCTAAAAAAGACCATATTTGATAAAACTAACATACATATGCTTTTAAGTTCGTGGTTAAAATGTAATATGGATTGATCATGCGCAGTAGATTTTATTTAGGTACGTGAACCAGCGTATTGAATTTGTTCCCGAATGTTCCTTTTTAATGGACCTCAACTAGAAATCGATAATAATATGAGCGGACGTCAAGGCAGGAACCTAGTCTATCATGTAGTTTCTATATCTTATTCATAGCCTCGTGTAATGTGCAAGGCTGTAGCTAGAGTCGAATTTAAGGTAGGGCACCATTATTTACAGGTAAAAAAAAAGTAAAAAAATTATAATTGATCGGATGTCACAATCTGGTATGTTCGGGAAAGTTTAGATACCTATTATCGCTACATTTTTTTTTGTCTCGAACTATGAACAATTTAATAATAAATATTTAGTTTTTGGTATTTTTAAGGTAGGGCATTATGATTTCAAGGAGTGCATTGCCCCACAATACGCCCTTGCTACGGCCGTGGTAATATGGGTGGCGTCTTTCATAAATTAGATGGGGAAATTATGTCACAAAGTTCCTTGGAAAACTAGCAAGGAGACCACCAATTTTGTTGGAAACTGAGGTCATTATGAGATATTTTGTAATAATTAACTACTTGGTATTGCCAGTAATAAATTCCAATAAACAAAATTTGCTCCCAAATTAAAACAAAGATCGTCAAAAAGATGTATTATAATGAAAAAAGTGTATTATAATGTAATCGTTTATAGAACTGATGTTATGTGTCGATATGCTCGAAGATGCTATCACGCTTCCTAATAGATGCCTAGATATTTTGGCGAACGGTAAAAATGTCACCAAAACTATGCTGTCACATGCTTTTGTTACCGATAATCATGGTTCATAATTATTACGTTCGAATCCACGTGATTGATTCGATACGAATTACGATTCCGCTACAATTAAGTTCTACCTCTTTAATACGGAATACACGTATGGGTTATAATAGTGTTTGAAATAGAATAAAATTGAATGAACTGATCGAAAATATTTAATTGGAGAGT
The DNA here is from genome assembly GCA_015888305.1 of Antheraea pernyi. NCBI lineage: Eukaryota > Metazoa > Arthropoda > Insecta > Lepidoptera > Saturniidae > Antheraea > Antheraea pernyi. The sequence goes on along the minus strand of MU158874.1, from coordinate 560,941 downwards.
GAATGAAATTCTTAAAGAAAGTACCCAATCCTGCAAAGGCCTTACATGAGTTACAGACGGTCCCTACTTTCGATCGATCGAAACGACTAGGTTGTCGAGTTCGACGAAACTGCCTGCTAATATCGATTGTTACATGACTGACTATGGACTTTATTCGCATGACACGCCTTAAGGCGTTGCTCTGCAGCTGAACGATGCAACGTGGGTAAAGTAATGCCGAGTCACCTCTTGAAACGAGTGAAAAACGTCTTAATAGTTCTGTGAAAGATCGCTAATTACGATGATAAAATTAAAAAACTTGTCTACTGAGATTTTTACAATTAATAAGACCACTTGCAATCTTCTACCGTTTTTTTAACCTTAATGTAATAATTATTTTGAAAAGACTTGTATTTTAAAATGAAAAGTATGTAAGATGAGTTTAAAAATATAGTTTTATTTACACATAATTAGGTACAAAATACGTATCTATATTTCAGTATAAAAATATATTTAAAATATTATCGAGCTTTATAAAAGGCATTCTTTCAGAAGTTCGACAGAAAAGCCGACGAATATCAAACACCCATTGTTTGTTCCTTTTATAGAAGTGTTTTAAGAAAGCTACGTTTAACAACTTTATACAATTTTAATATACAGTTATGTTAACTGGACATTAAAATTTATACAATTTAATTTGTCAAGGATTATTTTATATTCAGGGCGGGACAACGTCTGCCAGGGCAGCTAGTTTAGTATAATTATTGATATTAATTGTAATCATTACAACATTTTGTATGTTTAAAGCTGCGTGTACAAAAATACTGCTGTCGTCTTTCAGTAATTTACATTCATTAGTTACTATAAATAACAATGCCTTAAGTCCGAAAACAATATTACTCTAATTAAGGGATAGTTAAACATTAGATACGTTTGTAAACATTCTGAGAAAAGACATAGAATTAATAATTATGTTTAACTCAAAGTTAGTCTTGTGATCAATATACTTGCTAGCTCAGCTCAACAATATTATCACTGCCACGAGGCTCGTCAGCAATACCGAAAGAATTAAAAAAACGATGCGTATCTTTAGTTCTAAAGCTATCCTACCACAACCATGATCTTTCTTGATTTTTAAACACTTAACTAAAGACGTTTCTATCATATCATCATTTCGTTACAACTTAACATAGTAAATCTTATACGTAACTTATCTTACTAATAAAAATATCATACATGTGAGTTACTATTAAGAGAGCGAAAAGAAAACATCTTTCTTATGCTTGGCATAAATGTTATACAAAAAATAGGGCGCACCAATGTAGATGTTATGTACGCTCCGCTTAAAACAACGCTTAATAAAGTAAGAGCGTCATTGTGATGAGCTATTTCAAGCCAAGACCTTTCATTACTATTCATAAAAGTCGAGTAATAATTGTATCCGGCAAGTACAGAGTGAGGAACGCACAAAAGTATGAATACAATTATTAAGAATAAGGATAATTTAAGTGATGCAACTAATTCAGAATTATCAAATAGTGTTTTTTTCGAGTTTAACTTTACGATCACAAGGAAACCACACGCTAGCATTATCACGGAGGGTAAAATCATATTTAAAAGTGCCAATATTGAATATAAATGCATTTTATGGTTGGTATCCATAACTCCACACAATAAAACACCATGATCTGAATGTATAATAAACGCTAACACAAACTCAGGGACACTTAAGGATATAGATAGGATCCACACGAAAGCAGTGGGTTGTGTGACTGAAATGTTGTTATCATTAAATCTGTAATCTAAGTTCATACTTCGAAGTGGCGTAGACGAATTGCTGCTTGCTACTAAACTATGACGAGAGGACCTCATTTCTTCATCTTCGTTTCGTTTATTTCGGCTGCATTTTTCTTGCAGGTGTAATGACGCCAGAGTGTGTAGAGATATCGCGATAACTATGTAAGATGATGCAGTTGATGCAAACACATTTAGTCCTCGATATATCATACATCCATTGTTTCCGAAAATCCATGTCCTGGAGTTATATGACCATAATTCAGGACTAATTGTAATTCCAAGAATCAGGTCTGCTATTGCTAGTTGTATGATTATTGAAAACAATCCTGCGAATAAAAAAAAAACCATATAATAAGAAAAACTTTTAAAATAAGTAACCTTAATACTTATAATATCATTGGTCCTAACCAATAGTTAAAATCTCTGTTAATTTATTATGTTGATTTCATTTATATCTTATATTTATAATTCAATCCATAAAACCTATATCAATAATCTATAAAATGTGGATATGTGCGAACTTTCGTAAATAATATTAAACTTTATTGTTTCAATATGAAATGCAAATATTTGACCGTAACTTTTACTTTGCAATGATGCAGCGTCTCGTAATTGTTTTTAAAATCTTTTTCTTTTATTTTTTTTAAATGTCTTGCTTTTCTAAATTTGAGTAATGCAAAAGTGAATATCGTCGTTGTCAAACAAATATCTGCTATTCGACTCTAAGCATTATACGAGAAACTGTGCTCATTAAAAAATAGGCTTTCTTCATCAACCACAATATTGTCAAATAATATATTAGAAATTATAGTTTTTCGGCATAACAGATAAGATACAGCGACGTTATATACTGTTATATTGTCTACTTATACGATATGAGATATGATAAGAATATTTGTATAATTACTATTAAAATAATAATAAATATGTTTTCTCAGAAAAAGTCAACATATACATTAAGGATTCATAATACTATCTTTATAAAACCATACCATTGTTTTTTCGAATAACGTCCGACTGTCTTAAAACGTTTTCATGAAATCGGGTTCAATATATAATGAACGAACTATATACACTTCTTTAAACGATACTCTAAGGTACTGGTAATGTTATACACGTTATTAAAAAAAAAAATTACCATTTTTCGGTGCTCTAAAGAGTGCTGCCACAAGAGAGCAATTAGCAAGGACTCCAGCGCCTGCGACGCAGGCTATTAAAACCGCGAGCGTTAGCGGCGGGACGAGCGGCTCCGCTGCGAGCACGGGCTCCGAGTCCGACATGGCGTCGGCCGTCCGGGAATGTGTCGGGATCAATGACTCTCGGACACTGCGTCACCAGCGTTCGATGGCACACTCGTCCCTCGTAGTATTTTTTTTTCAGTTGTGAATCATCACTGTATTAACATGTGCATCGCAGAGACCGCTAAAATGGCGACGACCCTACTAATTACGATTTCACTTGCGTACACAAAGTTGCTTAGCCTAAATGACAATCGCTAAAAGCTGCATAATTTGTAACATACGCAGTGAGGATACATTGAAAAAGTTGTCTTTATCCTGCATATTATTATGAAAATTAAAAGGCCTTAGAATTTCATATAAAAATAACTACTTTTGCGAATTAATAAATAAAACAGTAGGTACGTGTATGTGCATACTGTGGGTGTCACGGTGTGCTCATTGTTATTCTATCTTGTAAAGTACAAGCAACTGTCTGGTCTCCACTGCACTGTTGTGCGGGAATGTGAGGAAATTATTGCCTGCCATAATATTTATTAAAAGGAAGGTATAGCATTAAAAAAATATTTTATACAAATTAAAAAATTGTTTCATACAGATTCCTATGTTTATTAATTTGATTTATTTAATATTAGGCATGTAAAGAATTAAAATGAATAAGTTTATTAAACAGTGTATTTTTAAGTAAAATCATCATATAATGTCTCTTATTATTTCTTAGGACTACTACAGTGACCTGAATTATGAGAAGTAAATAAATAAAATATTTATTGGGAAATATTTAGGTAAATTGTCTCATATTTACCGCACCATAACTATATAAATAGGTAATTCATAGAGAAGTAGCCCCACGGAGTGAGGAGCCTTCTCTTCCTTCCATGAGTAGCACTTTCCTACTAGGAAACATCGACAAGAAACTAGCTTTTAATGTACATTTAATTACATTCTTTGCCAAAATCACATTTCGCTGCTGTGTTTGAATCTTGCCTTATATGAAAAATAATAATAATATATGATTGCCTTCGCTAAGTATAATAATATTTTCTATAGATTTTTTATTTTGCTACGATAAATTGACAGAAAAAAGTGTGGATTACTAGTTTATACATCCAGATGTGGCCTTCGGCTTTGTCATACAACAAATAATATTCAGTTAGTCAGTCTTTTAAAAAACAATTTAGCATCAGGTTTATTCTGTGTAGTACATATTTAATTATAATTACAATGTTGATTAGACTAAAATTATTTCATTACATTTATATAACTATATAAAATTATTTAAAAATTTCTTTCTCCTATAATTGACATTTAACTAACAAGATTATATAGCTTCCGTTTTTATGAAAGAAATTTAATTCTACGACTAACTTTTTTTTAGTAGGCCAAAAATCATCAAGGGTTCTCTCCCGCTTGATTATTATTTTAAAAGAGGTTGATTTCCTCGTGGCTCAAGTAGTGTAGCCAAGGCTCTTGGTCTAAGACGGAGTGGAGAAATATGCTACCGGGATTATGGTATCCGTGCCTGCTCAGTGGTAGAGTAATTGCACTAGATTCTAAAGAGCAATTGCTAGATCTTATCATTCATCAATCATTCTATTCCCCTTTTGATAATCAGTAAGATCCTGAGACAAGTGCCATCGGTCAGAGTATCAGCCGCTGATTAAATGGCCGTATCCAGAGATGGACCACATTGGGGTTCTATGATATCATACTCCCACCGACACCGGAGTAGGTTTTCATATAATCTGTACTATACTTATAATAAAACTGTAACAAAGCCAAATCTGTACATTAAATATTTTTTGAAAATTTTGATCGGGTTAGACTTTGTTATCGATATAGAAGCTAAAAATAATCCTTTTACAATTTTTGTCGGTCAGTCTGTCTGTCCCTGTGAACACGTATCACTCTGAAAGTACTAAACCAATTTTGACGAAACTTGACACAGTGATAACTAATATTACAAGGTTACACATCTGAGATACTTTTTGTCCCATAAAACGCAAGGAGTTCTCCAGGATAAAGAAAGACAAAAATTTGTAGTTGATGTAGTTACTTTTTTGCGACACATTACAAAAGCCAGCAACGTTGGAATAACGAGAATTTTAGAATAGCTGGTTCTTTAATATGAAGATATATTATGCCCTTCCAACTAGGATTCGGTATACTTGGTAGCTGGTTAACGTTGTGTTTTTTACAGGTCAAAATTTTGATTTATAGATAATTTTAGGAACATTTTATTTTCAATAACTTTTAAACGCTATTAGAAATATGAATTTATCACTGCCAGACAATTTTGTTATTGCCTATTAATAACGTGCCCGATTATATCTATACTATAATATTATAAAGAGGTAAAGTTTGTGACGTTGTGGCGTTGTAGGGGGTAATCTCAGGAACTACTGCTTCGATTTGAATAATTCTTTCAGTGTTATATAGCTCATTCATCGATAATGGTTATATGTTACCTATATATATCATCACGCTAAGACCAATAGGAGAGGAGCAACAATGAAAAATGTTTTAAAATCGGGGTCTTTTATCGTTTTGAGAGCTTCCGCTGCGTCTTAGCTCAAAATAACTATTCCACGCGTGCGAAGTCGCGGGCAAAAGCTATTAACTAATTATATTATCTATAATCTATACTAATATTATGAAGAGGTAAAGTTTGTGAGGTTGTAGGGTGTAATATTTGGAGAAAAATGGTCGAACGAACCTTACGAACGCTGCCTTAATTATGATATGTTCTAGAGAAAAGTTGTAGCTTGACAATGCCTATTACCGCCCAACGAAGCACGGGTCGGCTAGTTGTTTATAAACATGCTTCGCTTGAGATATAACAGATACTATATTACATAGTTCGTAGTATTAACAAAACATAGTATATTATCTAATATTTTTGTAAAATGTTTAATAAGATGTAAATAGGTATTTTATAGTGTTTAGGACTTGCTCCAGTTGTCCCAATAATAATACTTGAAACATAAATTTAAGGGAAATGGAATCACAGTTCATTATCAAATCTTATGATAAGCCTAATCATTTGATGAAGGAGACATCATGACGCAATCAAAGCGGGTTCACATTATATAACTATAGACCAGAGATGTACAGACTTTTTGGAACTTTGACGAAAATGGGTTAAAAGCGGACCGCTATAAAGTAAAAAAATGTGTAAAAAGTATTTAATAAAATTATTAAATTTAGTTTGATTCGTTTCGAGGGCAAGTTCGAACAGCACATGTCGATACTTTTATATTTCGCTATTCAGACGGGTCAATCATAGATCTTTACTTAAGATTGTCAGTGCGTACATCAACTAACTAATACACATGTCGCTGTTGCGCCCCTGCTATAGATTATTCAGCAGCTCACCACATTAAGCTTTTCATCTTATTGTAAGTTTGCTGATATATTCAGATAGGTGCAATTTTTTTTTACATACTTTGTACTTTATCATATTATTGTAATAGGCTTTTCATATAAATAAGCAACGTATATTATATACTCGCGCTTGACATTTCAATTTTCGTAATGTTATCATTATTGTATCTATGGGGTGTAAGGGGTGTCGAATTACATCTAAGACTTTAGCCATCCAAGCCAACCTCACCTGCACGTGGTGCACCCTGCTGAATAACGAACGAGGTAATGGCGAAAGCGGGGTGGTAGGGTTTTACAGCCTGACTGGGTCGCAACCACCATGTATATGGCGAAAACGTCCGTCATAGTGATTCGCTTCTGCGGGTCGCGTTTCGGGATCAGCCTGTGCATATCCAGCTTTTCGCAGGCCGGCATAACAGCGGCGACCGGCGATGAATAGTATGTCACTCGGTGGTTGCCATTCTCTTTGGATTGTACTGTGCTTACCATCAGGCACATTGCAGTCATTTTGCCGTGCTACAATAAAAAAAATATCCATATCAAGTAATATGAACAAGAAATTGAAATTTAAATCGATAACGTCAGGATATAATGCGTTTGAATGACATGGAATTTTTAAATCATCTCAACAGCTTAATGGTCCTTCTATCTCATATTTACATATATTTTATAGCATACTTATATATTTACATATATGTTTTAACAATAGCAAGACCTATTTATACTATATCAAATATTACAGGAAGAATTATTTAGATAAATATCAAAATAAATACATACAACGTTACTTTTAAAAAACTAAAACGCACTTAAGTGAAGCATATAAGTAGAAGATACCTTTACATATCTAGTTAGCTACACCAAAAAGGAGCTGAAAGGTGAAAGTAAAAGCATCATTGTGTCTAAATAAATCGCAATCCAAAATCCTTCTTGCTCAAAGCATAATCTATAAACGTAATTAACCGTATTATTGAAAACAATATTGTTTTAATGAAAATTATTACAGATTTTAATTTTCTTGTTGCTGATTGATACCCGCGACTTCTCATTCTCTTCTTATTGTCTTAACAATAATGTTATGTATTAAGAGAAGAAACAAAAATTTACTTTGCTTACAATATCTCTTTGTAAAGAATGTTATGCGTTTACTTACTCTTTCCTGCGTATGAGCATGTTACCCCGATACTCCACAGCACACGTACAATAAACGCACGATGCTGCAGATGTAGTTCTTATGAAAATCGTAGTTTCTTAAAACTCTAATAACTCTATATTAAATGAAGATATTGTAATAATTTTAATTGATAAGAAGGACCAAGTGTCTATGGAGTAAAACTAACAAAAAAATGAATCGAAATGTATCCATTGCTTTTTGCGTAACACGTGCAAAAGACAGACTTTTTTTTCGAACTGACTACGCTATTGACCTAGCAAGGTCTTTACAGCTTTAACGGTCTACAAAAAGGTAGACTTCTATCCTCAGAATGATATTATTCTAAGCCTCTATCATTTCACGTATATAGATTAGCAACTCCTCGCACGCGTTTTGTATACGTTGATTATTTATAACTCGTCATTTTATTTTATTAGTAGAATATGAGCATTTTTGAAATGGCCACTAATGTTTATTGTAACCTATCAATTTCGGAATGACATAAACATAATATAGATAATGTATGTAGAATTGTATATATTTGTAGCCATGTACCGTGTACAAAATTTGTTGCATTAAAAATTATTTTTAATTTGTCATGAATTATATTATTAACAATTCTTGTACGCCATCAACTGAGGAATGACTTAAGCTTCAAAAACATCGGTCGACCCGTTCTTAAGTTAATGCCGAACCTACTAACAGAGAAACAATTTTTTTAACGTATATGATCAGTTTCCGTTACAACAGTTATTTATAACAAGATTTCGGGAAAAAATGTACAACCAGGACTACAGATTTGTTATTAGGTAACTATTTCTTATCCGCGGCTTCGCTCGCCCTAACGTAGATTTGACTTATCTCTCAGGAACAATACCTTTATCTCGATAAAATATGTTTTTATCGATATCTCTGACAACGTATATGTAAAATTTCATGAAGATCGATTGCCTAGTTAAAACGCGAAAGCGTAACAACAAACAAACAAATAAACAAACACATTCGCATTTATAATATTACTTAGGACACCAATTTTCATGACGATTGATCGAATGATACATAAGTCATATCTACCAACATACACTTCTATATAATTTATAAATTAACGTGAACAATGCAATTTAAAATAATTAATAAAAATTCCTAAAGATACAAGTACTTTTATTAATGATTGGTAACAATACATGTCCTTTATTTTCTTTAAGAAGGTATCCTTTTAAGTTTCAGTATCTTAATTCAAATTAATTTATGATATTGTGGTAATGCGGGTGTGTACATTTGCATATCAATTGTGATAAGATTATTAAATTTTATTAACTTAACGTCCTGTGAATCCCTTTTTTCCAAGTGCATGTACATTATATGAATTATTTAAAAAACTCATGAATCTTTGGTACGACAAAGATACGAGTCGAGAAATTATAAAAATAAACGAATTATATGATATGAATGACCTAGTGAGGTTCAGATCATATTGTTAATTCAGTTTGATTAGCGGAAGCTGATGGCTGTCAGTGAGGTCGAGTGATGGATGACTCGCGACAATGCTCCTCTCTGGAGGCGTGTAGGCGGCGCGACGTCTTGACAGCCAAAAACTACGCTTTCCTTCGACTTTCTCTCGGAGGTACGAAAGGTGTTCATTGCAATTGGGTGGCTCACATTGCTTATTCGGTAGTTGCCGTCTCATAAGTGTACGCGTTCTAATCGCATCGTAAGAACGATCGAAATTGGCCCCCTATTACGCGAAGGGTGATCCGAACGCTCACGCTTCAGATATTCAAAGTACCTGCATGTTACTTCCGAGTGAGTGTTTATAAGCAGTGTGACTGTTACCCGAGAACGATTCGTTGTGCGGCTGGTGAAGTGCGATGTGAAGCAGACATGGCGTTCAGAACTTACATTGCGATTATGGTTGCGTTTTCCGCGCTACGAGCCGTTGCCCCTGCGCGTTTTCCCGTAAGTAGAATTTAAATGTTAGGGCGGGCGGTTAACAATTTTATCCTAACTTAATAAATAAACACAACTTTAAACAAAACTGTTTTATATTGTTATAAATTATTATACAGTTCTTTATTATTTTTTTGTTCTTCTATCCGTAAATAAAAATAAATCTCTCTAGGGAGTCATTTCTTAGGGATGTATATAGGTAATGTTATATAATACCTTATAAATTCGATTTGTTTCTATTTTAATTATCATTATATCTAAACACATACATTGTTATCAACCTTTGCATGCATTAATATATATATGCGTATTTTCTTCTAATTAAAAAGTACACGAATCGAGTCATGCAACGTATAAATTTACTACAACCCTTTGTTGAGTGTGTCCCACAATGCGTCCAAGTATTACATGACACATGTTATGATTCATTGTATAATAAAATATTCAGATCTTTATCTAGCCTAAAATTATTAGGGGGGGATGAGTAATTTAATACCCCCATAGAAACTCAAGTTAGCATTATCTCCACGAGGATCACCCCGGTGAACCAAAACACGAAGAGATAGCGAGAGTTCGGCAGATATAGGTAGCTATGTCGTAGACTAATCGCGACTACTATACAAATAAATGATGATAAACGTGACATAGTAACTAGGGCTACCACCTTTTTTTGTAGATAAAGTACATTGATTGTTATAGGTAGGAAAGAAAAGTACATAGTATATTAAAATAAAGAACAATTTACTTATTGTTATTATTATGTTTAAATACATATTTTTTATTACTTTTTGCGATTTGTATCAAATTAGTATCGCTACATTTGCACAGCATCTTTACAGTCTATATTTAAATTAAAATAAATAAGTAGTTCGTTTTGAATCAAATTCAGATACGCTTTATTTCTTTCGTCTCGCCATTTGCTATTCATCACAGAAAAAACTCTCTCTGTGAATGCTGACGTGGCGGGAATAAATAATATAATAACGATAATAACGAAAAAATACAAAGGAATAAACTTTTCAAAATCCGAAAAAAAAACAAATCATGCCAAATAAAGTATTTTCGTGTACTTTATTGTTCAAATAAAATATAGAGTACAATTACCTGAAGTAACGTACAATAAATACTTTATTATAAAGAACGGTGGCAACCCTAATAGTAACTCGCTTCAGGGCGTCGTGTTTCGAAATTAGCTAGCGTTAATAGGTTCTCATCACTTTGCTTCCTATCCAGTAAACTTTGCCATTTTGCTGAGCTCACAGTTACAATATTTGTAAAATAACAATTATATTGTTATTATAAAGTTCATTTGTATGTAATACGTAAGCTCTAGAATTACGAGCCGATTCTAATTAATTCCTTCAGTAACATGAAGAGCATGTCCTTGGATGAGATTGTCTACGTTTTATTGATTTTCATATTGTAACTGACGCATACGGAATCGCGAGTGGTTGCTAGAAAAAAATTAAATAATAAAGTATCGCTTCTTGTCTTCTTCTTAAGTTTATTGTATAGATTTCATGAGTCTATACGAATTAGTAGCTATTGCTAAATCTTAGAACATTGAGAATTTACGAGGAATAAAATACTATTTTTATAAGTGACGCGTTATAAATGCGAAGTAAAACAATATGTAATATTCACGTGCACAGTCGTGCACAATGTTCTGCAGCAAGTGACGAAATTTACAGTTAACGTATACTCACTGCAAACAATGGCTTTGTTCAATATCAGTTCCATTAACTCCATTAAATAATAATTATTATTATTTACTTTAAAATAATGCATTAGAACGTATTTTATAGGACATATGAGGTGTTCAAATGACGTCTAATAAAAAAAAGTTCCGTTATTAAAATTATTATTGACCTACAATTTTTAGGATTCCAAAATCCATGAGTCATCTTGTGGTTTCTCAAGTATTAAATGATTATGGTGATTGATACAGTTACGTAACATATATACACAGTTATGAATACAGGCACATTTAAATATTATCTTGTAGTATTGAAGAATTATCGAATCATTATCCTTACATAATATGAAAACAATGCATCTTAACTTTCACTAAATTATAGAGAATTTTCGTTCACAATTTTATATTTGCAATTACGTTACATAATATAAAGCTCCGCCGTACTGGATCACGTAGTGAGTTACACAAGATCTAACGTCACGTAGTATTTTTCAATCGGTTCTCAATGAATCATTGGCGTGGCTTTATTACGGTCGCAACGGGCGCTGTCTATTCTACGTGTTCGCAGCATCCATGTAATTGAGCATTACGCGGATAACTTTCATCATCCGACACTTACCGATGTAACAAATCGACTATCGGAATTAAAGTAATTACGTGTACTAAATTACCACTTCATTGTCTCGCGACGGAATAAAAGAAAAACAAACAGCTTCACTTTCCCCTTTACTTCGCTTATATTTGCTAATGATGGATATACCGTATGTACGAAGCTGAGTCATGTCGATTTGATTTCGACTCCGACTCGACAATGACTTGCCGAAAAGTTTTTTGGTATTAAAACTCCCTTAAACATAAATAATAGTGATTTATTGTATGGTATTTTATTACAGTGAAATGGGGATTCAAATGTATATTTTATTTTTAAGAAATAGAAGGAGCAATTCTTACTTTACCGTTATATCTTAGTGTAGTCTCTAGTCTAGCCATCATGACTAGATTAAATTTTAATCCTTCCTTTTAAACTTTACTTGCATTAACTAGTTCGTTTCCAATTTCTTGACTTACATTTAACTTGTATTCATTCATTAATATTGGATTATTCATATACGAAACGCGTGCATCAATCTACAAATTATTGATATATTTTCGTTATTTTGACCATCTTTCTTATGTAAACCTATAGATATGTATAGAAAAACGCAATAAGAACGGGGCAAATTCATATGAAAACCGATTTATATGTACAATATAAGCTTTTAAAATTAATTGAATACAATCAATTCATTAACATTTTTGAATACAAAAGAAATTATACTAAACGAAAAATAAAAACAAATTGAGGCAGCAAGCTCAGTATTTTAATTGTAAGGAATTTTGACCTAATATAATGACAATGGAACATTGTCCTAAATACTGTTTTTGTTGTCATAATGTGTTTTTTTTTTTATAGTAGCACGGCAAAGTGACTGCACTGTGCCTGATGGTAAGCATAGTACAATCCAAAAACAATGGCGACCACCGATTGACATACTATCCATCGCCGGACGCCGCTGCCATGCCGGCCTGCGAAAAGCTGGATATGCACAGGCTGATCCCGAAACGCGACCCGCAAAAGCGAATCACTATGACGGGCTTTTTCGCCATATACATGGTGGTTGCGACCCAGTCAGGCTGTAAAACCCTACCACCCCGCTTTCGCCATTGCCTCGTTCGTTATTCAGCAGGGTGCACCACGTATCCAAAAACAATGGCGACCACCGATTGACATACTATCCATCGCCGGACGCCGCTGCCATGCCGGCCTGCGAAAAGCTGGATATGCACAGGCTGATCCCGAAACGCGACCCGCAAAAGCGAATCACTATGACGGGCTTTTTCGCCATATACATGGTGGTTGCGACCCAGTCAGGCTGTAAAACCCTACCACCCCGCTTTCGCCATTGCCTCGTTCGTTATTCAGCAGGGTGCACCACGTAAACCACGTCACCACGTGTGACACAATCCGCATTTAGTATAGCTAAAACTGTTTGCATACGTCTGGGAATACTTTTTATTAAATTGTTAATGAAACTTTATGGCATTAGGTTCCATTCTTCCACCAATATAGTTTTGAGGTCCCTTAAGTTAGATGGTACTGGATTTCTTTGTTTAATTTATTTTCCCAGTTTATCCCGAACCTGTTTTGTCAGATTTAGATCTGGCAAGCGAGCTGGCCACACCAAAACTTGGAATCCGACCTCAGTAATATGCTCTGATAATACCACCGCAATGTGAGGACACAGCTTACAATAAATCTGTCGCCCTTCTCTGTTGTTACTATTTTGCGACCTTCTCTTTCACATTTGGTAAACTCTCCAATTTACGGGTATCATTTAACATTGCGAAGAATGGCAGACTTGGATAGTCAACCATTTCCATAGCTTAATGTCTTATGGCATTCTGTTGTGGGGGACAGCAGCTGAGGTAGACATCATAATTTTTTTTTACAAAAACGGTCAGTTCGAGCAATTTACAATATGGGACCTCACGAATCCTTAAAGAACAAGTTCAAGGAATTCGGTACCTTAACTCTGCCCTCCCAATACATTCTTGATAATTTAATGTATGTCCGTAAGAACCTTGAAAAGCTGGATTTCGTAAAAAACCGGCATAATCTAAATACTAGAAACTGTGACAAACTGGTTGTCCCATGTTTTAGACTTAGTAAAACCAGTAACAGTTTTTGGGAAATAGTGTTAGGTTTTACAACAAAGTCCCAAAGGATATTATCGATTTGCCGGATTGTGAATTTAAGCGCCATGTTAAGCGAATTTTGGTATCAAAAGGCTATTATAGAGTGGATTAATATGTGAACGATGGTGATGTCTGGAATTGACTCATCTCTGTGCATCCATTAAAAACGTTTGTGACATGTACCTAATATATTCTAGATATTATATATATTTGTTAAAAAGTTAAACCAGATCGAGTTTCTTGCCGGTTCTTTTCGATAACTGGGTTGTTTCCCGAACCGGTGGTTGTTTTGACGTTCATAAGTGCCTTCTTAGGGCCTAAATTGAATAAAGTGTTTTTGATTTTGATTTTCAATGAAAGTTACAACTTTAGACACCTCAGCAATGCTGAGATCCGGCATTATTACTCAAACTTATCAAATAAAATTTCCTTCATTCAATAATAACAATTTATTGTCAATAATTAAAAAAAAAACAGAGATAACGTTACATTTGTTAGGAACAACAAAAACCTCCAGAATTTTATACACTACGTATCAAAGAAATTTATAGATAACCAAGAAACAAACAAACAAACAAGTAAAATTATATTCAGATTTTCTTATTGCATAATATGGTTAGTACGAAATAAGAGAATATTTTCTGTTATTTTCTATTCTTCTCGAAATATGTCATACACTATAATTAATGATAATACTAGGTTTTTTTTTCACTGTAGTTATAAAAAGTATCAACTCTGTATCGTTGTAAAAAAAAAACCTTTTTTGGCAAAGACAGACGCAAATTTACAAACATGTAGACAAATAAACATAGTTTATTTTGCATTCTATAGATAATCTATTTGATATTAAATAATAATTCATATTTTCGTTAAATTAATACTGTTTTGAACTCCAACAACGACGCAATATATCATATTATATTGGCGATATGCTTCCAGTGAGGCGATGCAATGTCATGAATTTTCGCAAGTTGCGCCACGACCTGCGCAGTATCGAATTAGTAAAAAAATTGAAGGACGCTGCGTATAACAATGCAATAAATGTTTAATGGATAGATTTCTGTGCATTATAATTAAGATCGGTAACTTTGCTTTTTATCGTATGACCATAAAAGGGTAACGTGACAAGTGAAACAAAAAATAGAGATCGATGACCCACTAGTTACGCAGACGTACAGTCAGACTGCGCCGTATTGACCGATCTAATTTTCGGATTAATATGTCGTGGTCACCACGTTAAAGAAATTGGAATATAAGTGAAAACGGGTAACACTTACAAATCAAATTCACAACTTCTATGTTAGTGTCAATTTCGTTTTTAAAACGAAAGTGGCTATCGCAATCAACTTTCAAGGACATCTGTTTAGCATCGCTTAGTGATAATAATAAATTGATTAGCGACTTTTAAAGTGTAGCTCAAATGATATTTCACACAAGAAAAAGCGATGAGGGAATGTATGCAGACAACGTTGACGCGACAATATGAAAACACCTACTAGGTGGCACGGTCCTTTTCGTCAACCTCTGCGCCTATGCGTGACCCAGTTTATTATATGCATATTTATGATATAGCTTTCATTGGCTAATTCCTTGATGTTCCTGATACCCATATTCGATTGCATTGTTAGAGAGATTAAGTACAAATTTAGATGAATTGTGATTGCACTCCTTTTTGAATTTAATTATCTGTTTATGAGTAATTAGCATCTGCCATCGGTTATTTCATTTTATTAAATACTAGCTGTAACCGCAGCTCCACACGCGTTTTTGTATTTGTATTAAAGAAATATTAAATGGTGACACCATATATAATTATAGAAATGCTCTTTAAAATAATTGTAAGTACGACACGCACGTATACATTAGATATATAAATACTAACAGTGTATTAAATGAGGTTTATCGTCACGAACATATTTGGAACCTTAATCAACCATATAACTACCTCAGTGCTCACTTACACTGTATAAAGTACCAATGAAAAAATGACTTAAAGAATAATATCAATAATGATATAATATGCCTATATTGTCAATATGTAATACGTTTATGGTCTAATATAATATTAGAAAGACTTTTTATTATTATGTTGATTTGTAAACAATGAATGAGCCTTGAAATCTTGCATAAATATAAATGAAGATAAGACTTTAGGTATATCTATCAGGTAGCGGATAACAGCTAGTCTCAAATAGAATAACCTACATTACTTCCAATAAGGTCAGTTATCTGCCAGTGAAAGTCCCATGAAAATAAGTCCAACCACTTTGGAGTGAGCACTGCAGGCGAAGCCACGGTTAACAGTTAGTCTAATTTAAAATAGACTAAATTACTTTTTATAATGACCGCTATCTGCCGGTGTAAGTCCCGTAAAAATCTATTGAACCATCTTGGAGACAGCACTGCAGGCGAAGCCACGGTTCACAGCTAGTCTAAATTTAAATAAACTAAATTACTTTTTATAATGTCCGCTATCTGCCAGTGAAAGTCCCGTGAAAATTGGTCCAGCCGATTCGATAATTACCCGGAATGAACAGACAGACCGACAAAAATTTTAAAACTTGTATTTTTATTATCAGTAGGGTGTATACTTTCATAAATTAAAAACAAAAAATTTGAAATTACATACAGACACTTCATTTTTATTGTATGTATAGATAGATAGAAGAATAGATGAGTAAGGTTTAGGATTCTTATAACTATTGCTGATATTTTTGATATCATGGTTATCGGTTGTCTTAAAACATTCTTCTCATGTCTCAGACCGTCCAACAAATTCGGTTGAAAATATTGTTTTAAGACCATTATTGTAACTCTTCATACTCTATCGATTACTTTTCATTTATAAAATTTCATCGAAGCTGATTGAGATTTTTTTTTATATAGGTCCTTTAATTTGTTTTTCCACTATTTCTAAAAGTATTGAAAATTATGAAACTATCTCAATTACTGAATAATATATACTTCCCTTGCACAAACTTTCATCAAATTCGGTTGATATTAAAAAAGAAAACTATTTCTAAAATTATGTTCGTTAATCTAGTATCCTATTAGCTGAGGAGTGACATAAGCTTCCCGCTTACACAGAATTACACAGTGGCGGATTTACCAGTAGGCTGAATGGACTGGAGCCTAAGGCGGCAAATTAGAGGCTAAATATTTTTTGTTAAAAATCAAAGGGCTGCCTGCACAGTTATAATTCTAGAACCCATCGACACCATAGTTCACAATAATAGTAATTACGGGAAAAGGGTGGTGTAATTAGATAAATAGAACACAAACAATAATGTTGCCATTTAACTGGCAGAAAAATCAAATATAATCATGAACTAGGATATCAAATTGTAGATTGTCCTTAGGGGCGGCAAAATTTTAATTGCCTACAGGCGGTATATGAAATTATATAGGTCTCAGTCTAGTCTTTTTGAGTAAAATCGAGACATATAAACAGATAGACAAAAGGTTTTTAACATCATATTTGTGATCAGTTTGCAGATGCAGACTATAATAGTCATCTATCATATACAATCTAGAAATATTATGAACAATTATTATTATAAGAGTTAGTTTTAGAATTTTTAACTTCACAGTACGTAATAAATACATAAAATTACGCTCACCTTTATAGGTATTTGCTTTTGTACTAATTTTTTTATTTTAATAAATTGTAAAAGTTATATAACAAAATGGATAACTCGAAAATATTTTTTGTGCTCAGATATTTTTTATGACGATAAGTGGATGGTACAGAAATTGATGTGCTGCAGAGTCACTTAGTGGCAATTTATTGTGAAAATTGTGGTATAAAAACTTCCACAAAAAACACTTGAGCTAATGATTATGGAGATCGGTCAAAGGCTGTTTTATTTTACCGATCCTTCATTTTCTTTAGTCTTTCTATTCAGTTCTATACCTACCGACAAAAGTCAGCAAATACTGTCTCTTGTCCGAAAGTGATTGTTTGTGCATTACAAATACGGATTCTACGTATTGGTGTTTAGTTAAATATACAAGTCGACCCGGAATAAGTAGTAAGCTATGACTTTCAACAAAGCTTGAGTTCTTGTTATATATATTTAGCACTATCTGCAACCCGCGGCTGCGCACACGTTTTTTTAAAACGGTATTAAATAAAAGCAGAATTGTGAGAAGTAAAATTAAAGAGATGCTCCATTTACATAATGATTAACTGCCAAAATAAGAACAAAAACATTTTTATTACTAAAATCAATATTAACGATTGCATTATTATACGATGGGTTTGTTAAATATTATCAGGAGTTTGTTTGTTTGTTTGTTTGTTTGTTTGTTTGTTTGTTTGTTTTACTTATCTATACTAATATATAAAGCTGAAGAGTTTGTTTGTTTGTTTGTTTGTTTGTTTGTTTGGTTGAACGCTATGATCTCAGGAACTACCAGTCCGATTTGAGAAAGTCTTTCGGTTTTAGATAGCTCATTTATCGAGGAAGGCTATAGGCTATATATCATCACGCTAAGACCAATAGAAGCAGAGCACCAATGAAGAATGTTTCAAAATCGGGCACTTTTTTTGCTTTTGAGCGATTACGTTATTATTATATACGTTGCCATGGTAACGTGGTAAGTAGTAGTAATAATATTCGTCCAATAGGACAGGCGAAGGAATTAATCCATACTGCCAATTCTGAAGTTATGTGGTAAGTATCAAAGCTAACATTTTCAAAGTTTATTTTTTTTTCCTATTCAAATAGTTCATAGGCGAAGGAATTAATCCATACTGCCAATTCTGAAGTTATGTGGTAAGTATCAAAGCTAACATTTTCAAAGTTTATTTTGTTTTCCTATTCAAAAAATTTATACTACTTTTATTTCCAATTTTTTATTTGTTCTCTATTACGTATTATAAAAATAAAGTTTGTGTATGTACAATTAAAATAACATCTTTTTGATGAATGGATATGGCTACAAATGACCAAAAAAAAACTTTTTTTATACTTTGTCTATATTTTTATATTTTGTCTGTTTGTTTGTTGTATGTTTGTTCTGGGTAATCTCCAAAACGACTGGACCTACTT
>MU158874.1:498951-541358 GCA_015888305.1 Antheraea pernyi | reverse complement strand
ATTACTACCTTTGTATTCGTCCGTGTGAAATTGATCAAAAATATGTTACAACCGCGTGAGACGTGTGTCTTACTGACTCCAAGAATAAATATACATAATTGAAAGTCATATATTTGTATGTAATATGAATTATATCATCTTTTTGGTCAATTTGGCGACCATATTGTTTTATTTACCACGTTTGCTTCTATATAATTCAGTTATTATAGTAACGTATAAGAATAAGTAAAGTATATCGACAATACGGACATATGATATCTATATAATAAAGGATTTAAGATTTATTGTTCGATAATATATAGCTTATAATTTGAGCGTGTTAGTTAGCACTGAGTTTGGTATATATAGTAGGTTGAAGTTCCAGGTATGTTGCTGATGATAAATCCCATCCCATTCGATATACTATTAGTATTCATATATCTAATGTACACGTTACATGTTACAGTAAATGGCGTTCGTATCGTAGTTACAAATGTTTTTTAAAAAGCGTTTCTGTAATGTACACACCCACTCACAATTTTACATTTCTTTAATAAATTTTTAAAAAGCGCGTGCGGTGCCGCGGGTAACAGCTAGTACTATATAAGAAGCAATGAAAATTTGAAGCTACACATTATTTGACAAATAAGCCTATTGTCAATAAAATTAGAGTTTTGCACCCATACAACAAGTAATCGCTTGTTTGTTCCGTAAGAAATTGTATTATGAAACTCTTAAGAATTACCTTAAGTTTACGATCCTAATATATTATTAGTAAGATCTCTTCTATCTTCAAAATTACTATTAATTATAACGTTGAATTGTAAACAATAACTTGATAATTAAATAAAAATACAGAATGTCCCAATACCGAAGTTTCAAAATTTTGCATTAATATAAATATCTATCTATCTGTAAACAGTTTTAAATATTGTTTTAATATTCACAATTAAAATAGTGTTCATTGAATTCGATGCAATATTCTTATACGTTGCTGTGGTTGTATTAGAAGGAAGCGCGGGAAATAAAACAAAATGGCCGTCAAACTGACCAATATGACAATATAATCCAAATTATGTGGGTACTATATATAGATATAAGGGTGCTTACAGTTATATATACAGTTTTCTTATGATTGCTGGAATTGATCTTATAATTTATAGAAAACAAAATTCTCTATGAAAAAAGTTTTCATAAAATTTTGACTTATAATTGATAGATTTGAAGAAAAACAGAAAAACCATGATTTTTGAGCAAAAATCAAGCTTACAATTTTTTATTGACGTCAAAGTTCGTAGATTGTATATAATCTATAAAAGCTTTTAAAGAGGAAGGATTCCTCTACAATTTCAGTCCATATTCAATTTAATAGCGTGAAATGTCGCCAAGAAAAAAAAAAATTAACGTGTTAATGATTAAATGGGAGAACATCAAATTCATTTAGCGAGTATTAAAAATAAAAATGAGGAACTCATGTTTAGTGTTTTTTTTTATAATATGTTTTGAGCAATATTTCGTCCATGGAGTGAGAAAAAAAATCTCCTCAGACGAAGCACCCTAATACATATATATGAATTTTAATTATATTTATTCTTGGAGTCCAGTACAGCGCACGCCTCACGCACATGTTTAAAGGGAAAAACATATTTTAGATTTCACGAGACCAAAGTCACGCGTAGCAGTTAGTTTAAAATAAAATAGCCTATTAGTTTTTATAACTTCAGTTATCTGCCAATGTCCTGTGAAAATCGGTTCAATCATTTCGATTATTCCACGCGGTTGAAGTCACTAGTAACAGCTACTCGAAACTAAAATAGCCTAGGACAGGACTAATAACTTCAGTTATATACCAGTGGAAGTTCTGTGAAAATCGGTCTAATCGTTTTTAGGATTCTATGCGAGTAAAGTTGCTAGTAACAGCTAGTTTAAAATAAAATAGCCTAAGTTGGTCGTTTTTATTTATATGTCAGTGACAGTAATGTGAAAATCGAACCAATCGTTTCGGATATTCTACGTGGATTAAGTCGCGAGTAACAGTTAGTATCGAAAATAAAATAGCCCATGTTACTGACTTTCTTTATGGTCATCTATGTGCTAGTGAGTCGCACGAAAAACGATTTAACCGTTTAGGACACTGCACTACGTACGAAGTCGTGGGTAACAAGTGATCTAAAATATCCTATAATTTCAGCTATCCGCCAGTGAAACTTTCGTCAAAATCGGTGTAGCGGTTTCGAAGAATCACCCGCAACAAACAGACGGACAGATAGATCGATAAAAAAATCTTGTCAGTAGCGTGTATACCTTCATATCCATTCAGTAAAACTCTGTTATTTTAATATTACATACAGATACTTGATTTTTATTTTAGACTAGTTATACCCGCAGCTCCGCACGCGTTTTTAAAAATCGTATTAAAGAATTATAAAATTGTGAGACTATGTACAATTACAGAAACGCTCTTTAAAGACAATTGTACGTACGATGCGCACGCCACTAAAAGTGACATGTAACGTGTACATTAGATATATACATACTAACGGCGTGCCAAATGAGGTTTGTCATCAGCAACATATTTAGAACCTTAACCATGGTGGGTTAACTACATCAGTGCTCACTTACACTGTATAAGGAACTAATGAAACGATAACTTAAAATTTTATTATAAAGATTTACATTTACATTACATGTAATATACATTATTATAATTAAGATTTTGTGACTACACAAAAAATACACGCTTGCCTGTTTCGTAAGAAATTGTATTATGGAACTCTTTATGTAATACATTTATAATCTAAGATCTTATTAGGAAGACCTCTATATCATTAAAGTTATTAATAATTATAATGTCGAATTATAAACAATGGGCTGATAATTATTTCACTTATTACAAATAAAGAATGAGTTGAAATGTTGCTAAATTTCATGTAGCCAAAGTCGCGGGTAACACCTAGTCTAAAATATAATAACCTCAATTACTTTTTATAAGGTTCGCTATCTACCAGTGAAAGTCCCGTGAAAATCGGTCTAAACGTTTTGGTGATAGCACAGCGGGCGAAACCACGATTACCAGCTAGTATAAACTAAAATTGCCTAAACTACTTTTTGTAGAGTCTGCTATCTGCCAGTGAAAGTCTCGCGAAGATCGGCTGAACCGTTTTGAAGATAGCATTGCGGGCAAAGCCACGGTTAAAAGCTAGTATAAACTAAAATTGCTTGAATTACTTTTTATAAGGTCAAATATCTGTCAATAAAAGTTTCTTGAAGTCCGGTCTAACCGTTTTGAAGATAGCACTGCGGGCGAAGTCACGGTTAATAGCTAGTATAAACTAAAATAGCTTGAATTACTTTTTATAAGGTCAGCTATCTGCTTTGAAAGTTTCGTGAAGATCGGTCGAACCGTTTTGGAGATAATACTGCAGGCGACGCCATGGTTAACAGCTAGTCTTAATTAAAATAGACTAAATTACTTGCTATGATGTCCGCTATCTGCTGGTGAAAGTTCCGTGAAAATCGGTCCAACCTTTTGGAGATAGCATTGCAGACGAAGCTGCGGTTAATAGGTAGTCTAATTTAGAGTATCCTAAGTAACTGGCTGTAATTTCAGCTATCTGCGAGTGAATTCCCGTCAAAATCGGTCCAGCCGTTTCGGAGATTAGCCGGAACAAACAGACAGACCGACAAAAATAAGTGCATTTTTATTATCAGTAGCTTGTATACTTTCGTACCCAATCAGTAAATTTTTTTAATGTTGATATTACATACAGACACTTCATTTTTATTATATGTATGTATAGATAGATGATGATGGTTTAGCATTAGCGTAGTTGGTTGCCTTGGTATGGTAAGTTTAGACTATGACACTATACTCCGTACACTCAGTGTATACACCGTGTGTCTATGTTTGCGCACGACTGTCTCTGATTGTGACGTTTATTGTGATACAATAATTATTATAATGTCGAATCAGCGGCTATGTAGATAGATGAGCATGTTTTCTCCAAATGTTTCTTGTTGTTAACAAGCTTGTTTTCAAGCAAGTTCGATATTTTTCTGACACTGGTTAGCGAAAAAGATAACAAATGAATGACACTATCTCCTGTAAAGAAAAAACGTAAATAGAAGTAATCATTAAAAAATATCATTGTATTTTACTCACTTTCATTAAACTAAAGGTCTCGATGGGCCTTGGGGGTCAAAGCTTACAATGACTTTATGCTTAGGGTCAGACAACGAATATTAAAGCAATCATAGCATATCGGTTTAGTGTTTTCTAAGTTCTTAGTGTGTTCAAAATCAAACATATTTTACTTTGTTTAAACCTTAAGAACGTTATAAGACCTGACAGAAAAACATTAATTATCGTGAAGTGACGACAGGGAAGTAAGGTTTATTTTTGTAATATGCACACTTAATGTGTGTAAATAATTATTTTACTGGTGGCTATGCTAATTGACTAACATGTAAAAATGATCAAACACACGTTAGGCAATTTGTATCTACACCATCGATATCATTTTTAATGGATGTACAAAGAAGGAATAACTTCCATACATTATTGTCATTTACTTTATGATCCACTCTATAACCTCGTGTGTCGTCATGGGGTTTGAACTTATTGTCCGACAATTCGGTAATGTATTTTGGAGCCTTGTGGTAGAACCTAACCTCTAGTATAAAATAATACTATTACTACACAAAAAACTTTTACGTAGCAGTATTTCTGTTTTAATCATGCCGCTCATTTACAAAATCCAGCTTATACTTATTAGTATTTGCAAACATACGTTACATTCTCAAGAATGTAGCGGGAGGGCGAACTTAAGACAACAAATTCTTAAAGAAATTCCTAAAGTTTGTTTTTTAATGATTCCTTAAATCCCATCTTATAAATTGCTCGAGATGTCCATGTCCCTAATATAAATATAGTATTTGGTATCAAAATACCCTAATTAATTAAACTATGGAGATGGAGACTATGGAGATATGGCGATTAGAATACAGAAGCGCTCAATTTTGTCGCCAGTTTTAATATGCTATTTCATAGTAAGTCCTCGTCTGAACATACTCGTATGTTTAGATTTACGTAAGGCGTATTGATCGTAGCGCTCGACACGCCTCCTGCAATGGACGTTAAGATTCTTACAGCGTAGAACTACTACGCTTTTACTACATTAAGTGATGCTTGGGGCTATGAGTAGTATATTTTTGTTTTATACTTTATAACTTTGTAAGAAGTTGTAAATAAAAAAGTGTGTGTCTACTTACTTATTTAACACACGTTAGAAGTTATACTTCATTGGCGTAACAAGAGAAAAATCTTTTCAAAAAATTTATCTTTCGCTTTTTTCTACGTTTGTAGAAAAAACGACACTAACAATAGAAAAAAGGTATTTAATACATTAAAAGTTTTAATACAAAGAAACAAAATGTTGACTATGGTGTCGGTTTTTCGTGGCGCCCATCGAAAAAAATTACTCTCATATTTTTTCCCTAACGCGCCAAAAGAAGTATAACTTCAAAATATTTTTTTTTGGACAGTCATACGATATACATTTTCTGTTAGAATGCTATTTCAGCGTTCGTTGAAAAACACATGTGGCAGCGGGCCAAGCTTATAGCGAAAACACGATCCACGCGCAATTGCTAATTCTCAACTGTTCGCACAGTCCATACGATCAATAGATTAATACAAGTTTTCGTATTTAAGTCGATGAAGACGATTTGTAATGGGTACGTTCTCTTTGTACGTATATAGTCATTAGTTGTGACAAAACATATAAGTGGTACTGAGATATTTGAAAATCTTACTAATAACTACTTCGTACACATAATTAAAAATAAAACAAAATTAATGTATTCTACAAACGTACTCTTAATTCTTATAGTCATTTATTTAGAATAGTATACTTTTATAGAAAAATATTTTCCATACCTACCGTCACCTTAAAAGTATCAAGTATGATCACGTTGGCTCCTAATCTAAATTCAGGATTTTCAAGTATCAAAAATTCCATTAATAATAATGCATGTAGTAGTCTCCAATAATGTAATTCACAGTATGTGTGCTTAATAAATTATATTATAATTACTGGCAAGATCTCAACTAAGCGAAATCATTTCAAAACAGCGATAGAGACATATCAGTCTCTTCACAAAATAGTTATAATTTTTTCAGTATTTCCTTTTTCTCTTTCTGTTTCAATTTCCTTGTTTTTGTATTACCATGTTTTTTTTAAATATGTAAAATAGTTAAATATTTAGTTCTATTAATATTTAATTTATTGTTGGAGCATACCGTGGCTGTCTGTAAATATGACTACATTTATAATGTATCACAATAGTCCTACTTTTTATATATTCACTAATGTATTGTCATGTTGACGATCCTAAAATAAATAAATAAGTTTATATTTATTAGTAAAGTAAATATAATAATTAGGATATACATGAATTTTGCTACGTCCAAGGTCATCTGAATAACGACGACATTTACCAAACCAATGACCAAAATTTATCAACGAGACTTAGCAAAACCTGTAATAGTTTTTTAGACAATGGTATTAGGTTTTACAATAAAGTCCGAATACATTTTACCGATTTTCCGGATTGCAAGGTTTAAGCGCTACGTCAAGTCGGTTTTGGTGTCAAAATAGTGGATCAATATGTGAACGATGTTGATGTCTGGAATTGACTCCTCTCTGTGCATCCACTAAAAACGATTGTATGATGTACTGGAAATATATATTTTAAAAAGATTTACCCGATTGAGTTGCTTGATGATTCTTCTCGATGACTGGTTTGTTTTCCGAACCGGTGGTAGTTTTATAGTATAGTATTATAGTATATAGCACAGTATAGTAGTTTTATAGTAACGGAGTTAGTTTCATATGTCTTAGGACCTAAACTGAATTAAGTATTTTTGACTTGATTTAAATGCGGATTATTGTAGCTGGATAGTGAAATAAAAATTAAAACAAAAAAAGAATGAGTTTTTTAATCTTCATTTTATTTAGTGGCTTTTATCATAATGGATATAGTAGTCCCATTTTTACTTGCATCGACTTAAATTAATAAGTGCTTTTCATTTCTATAACATTCCATGAAGAAAAGAAAAGAGTATCATTTATTTTATCAAGCTCATAACGTATGAAAATTTTTATTGGAATGTATACAGACCATAACCAGAAAGCAGTAACTAGACAAGTCCTTGTAATATCGGGTATTATGAACCAGGGTACAGACGGGGCTAACATGAATTTCAACTGTACCAAATCTGTAACGGAGAATGTAAATACAAAAAATATGTATTTTAAGATGTGTCAAGTACATAGATGTTTTATTGGTTCGATTTTATTTATAAAAATACTTCTCCGTAATTAGATACACATTTCAATAAAAAATAGATTGTAATTGGTTCCTGCTCATTTGTTCACTCAGAACCGAGCTGAGCGCGGAGTTTTCTCAGACCCATAATGGTAACTAACACAAATGAGATAAACTACACGACTAATATAATAGATAATGAATTACGTAGTATCATAATTATACGTAAATTCAATTTGACGTTTATGGAGGATTTCTATATAGCAGGAGTTAATGCCGTTAAGTGGATGGTGGAGGGGCGATGAGCAAGTGGAGGGACTCGACCGAGGCGGGCCGGAGGGCGCAGACGTGCAAGTAGTGTATTTGCCCGCGTTGTTGCCCCGCGAGGCGCAGTTAACAGCAGACAGTCCCCACAATGATATACCTGTTCCGTACAAATTTGATGCCTTCGGACGGTAAGTGCTACGACAATATATTCATTTGTAGATTTTATATCGCAACTTTTAACTTATTGTAAGGTGTTCAATATTTTATATATATAAAAAAAACGTATGGTAGCTATATCATTATGTACTTATAGTTCAATTAATTAATAATTTTTTATTGGAATATTGTTTATATTTGTACAATATACTTCTTCTAATGAGCATATTTAATCCTCAATTCCACTATGAGTCCACAATGAATAATATAAAAATAAATACTTCACGAAAAATATAAAAGGGTTATTTTTCACATTTTTTACTTTAAAAACTAGTTTCAAGTTTCAAATCTTCTTAACTGTATAAATACGATTCCATTTACCCTTTGTGACTTCATTCGCTTTAATTAAAATATAAAAGTTAGAGTACAATTACTAATACAATATATAAAACTTCCTGACTCCTACAACACACAAACTAAAGGTTATAGTACAGATATTGAAGATTTTATTCTGGTATTTTGATATTGATTGATACATTTTCAAAGCGTTCAAAGTTTTTATATAAGTGATTAAACTTTACAGAAATTTCGAATTTCAATTGGTGCCAAACAGGCGATTGGTGGCGAAGCAGTTCGGTGTGTGGTCGGATCGCGGATATGACGAACAGCTATCATCGGTCGACGCTTCATGTCATTTTTTGCATTCAGGACCCCATACTGTGGCAGCTTTCTCAGCTTGCAAAAATCATGCCCTTGTAAGTATTATTTTTAATATCTCTCTTCTTTTATTTCTATAAATAATAGATAGATAGATAGAGGTATGTCATTGTAGACGCGTCACTCAAAAACTTTTAGATAGATTTCAATCAAATTTTTTAGTTTATTTTTTTTTATTTATTTTATTTTTATTTATTTATTTATTAGGAAAACTAACAGCTATAATACACAAAACATAGTTATTAGACTAGAAAAAACATCAAGCCATTTATAAGTCTTCGCCGATACTTCTTAAACATTTGGCCCCTATCTAAATAAAGTGTAAGAAACTATGGTTTTTAAAAGTAATACGTGTTCAGCGATGTACTTTCTTGCCATGCAAAAGTGAGGTAAACGTTGTTGTGCTTCAGTTTTTTCCACTGTACTTATATATAATATATTGTTAAGATATTAAACAACGCAGACGAAGTCACGGGTAGCAGGTAATCTTACTTAAAACTTAACTTATCTGAGAAGGAATATATCGAGATGCAACAACAACGTCGTAAGTCTATTTCCAAACACTCCGGTGCGAAAAACAATCGATGTCCTATTGTTGTTAAAAAAAATGTGTTTCAGTTATTTCCCTAAAGAAGAAACAAATAATTATACATTGTAAAAAGATTTTTTCACTGACAACATTTTTAATTATAACATTTTAAGATCAACTTTTGATTAAGTATATTCTTACAATGGTTAAGAAATTTTTTAATGTATTTTGGGATATGCTTACATGTAACTAAAAAGGTTATTTTTGTTATGGCGGTAGGACATTATCCTATCGGATATGAGCTAGTAAACAAATATGTTATTTTTTTTAGTTAATTACGTAGTTGACTGTCAATGGGAAGTTTTTAAAAGGAAAGGCAATTTTTGTGCTGACAAAGTTGCGATAACTTACAATATATTACTTATACTTAATTAATCCTAAGATGTCAACTTCTAAGCTCCAGCGATAGAGCGAGATTGTCCCTTCGTAACCGTTCGTAATCGAATGGGATTCGAATTGGATAATTCCCATGATACGTTATTTTATATGGTCAGCACTTTACGCGATGATTCACGTGGGAACTTTCACAATAGCTGGATTAGCACTGTAACCTGAGTTTCGTATTATGTAGGTTCAGGTAGTATGTACTTAGGTAATAAGTTATATTTACTAAGTGAAAAGACTGAATTTTTCTAACCAATGCTTAACTAATAACTAACTTAGAAATAGTACTAATAAGTGTGTATAAATTTGGTTTTCAAATGATTTTATCTTGCAATTACAGCATGGTCTGATCGTTATTGACAACTCTACCTACGAAGTAAGACCATTGCCGGCAGGTTATGCTCGTTCTGATAATGGTCATAGTGGCATCCCTCATATAATTAGACGGGCACCGCCACCGGCATTGCCTTTCGATGATGTACAATTGCTGGGCAGACGTCTACATCGCAAACCAAGAGCGAAATTGACTACCTTAAAACTAGGGCCTGCAAGCTACACTATCGAAATAGCTCTGTTTCTTGATGAAGCGGCTTATAAAATATTTTATCCATTTCTAAATTATAATGAAAAGGAGTTGCGTGATATGATTTTGGCATATATAAACGCTGTAAGTATTAATCTATCTTATAGTATTCTTTAAATTCCATATGTCTTTGACATCTAATCACAAATTACATGATTTATAATACCTATGTAATATGAAAACATTCGATGATGCTACAAGAGAAATATCTACTTGTTTAAATAATGACATTATAATTTGAAAAAAACAAATCTATACTTCTATACTAATATTATAAAGAGGTACAGTTTGTGGGTTTGTGAGTTTATGACGTTGTAAGGGGTAATCTCAGGAACTACTTGTCCGATTTGAATAATTCTTTCAGTGTTATATAGCTCATTCATCGAGAATGGTTATATATCATCACGCTAAGGCCAATAGGAGCGGAGCACACATGAAAAATGTTTCAAAATCGAGATGTTTTTTTCTTTTTGTCAGCGTTAGCCCAGAGTAGTAACCATTGCTACGCGGACGAAGTTGCGGGCAGGGGCTATAATCTATATACTAATATTATAAAGAGATAGAGTTTGTGAGTTTGTGAAGTTGTTGGGGAAAATCTCAGGAACTACACCGATTTTGAAAATTCTTTTACCAATATAAAGCCACGATATTTATGAGTGTCATAGGCTACATATCATCACGCTAAGACTAATAGGAGCGGAGCAACAATGAAAAATATATTAAAAACGGGCTATTTTTTCCTTTTGAGAGCTTCCGCTGTGTCTTAGCCCAAAATAACTATTCCACGCGTGCGAAGTCGCGGGCAGAAGCTATTAACTGATTATATTGTCTATAATCTAATATTATAAAGAGGTAAAGTTTGTGAGGTTGTATGGGGTTGTATGGGGTAATATCTGTGAAGTCGGAGAAAAATGACCGAACGAAAACGTTTCTTATGAACGCTGCCTTAATCATGAGATATACATATATGATTGAGTTCTAGAGAAAAGTTGTAGCTTGATAATGCCTATTACCGCCCAACGAAGTGGGCACGGGTCGGCTAGTACACTATAAAAGTACGTCGTTATACTTTTAAATGATTTAAAAAATACTTTTTCTTTATTTGCGGTTCACAACTATATATTTTTATACCAGGTGCAAGCTTTATATCGACATGCTTCTCTGGGAACGCAAATCCAACTATCCTTGGTTCGACTTACGTTACTACGCCGCCAACCGCCAGATCTGACGTCAAACGGAGAGCGCGAACAACTTCTTGGCTCATTCTGTGATTATCAGCGATCTCTGAACGTTGAAAACGACGATGACCCTCGCCACTGGGATATGGCGGTATTGTTATCCGGGTTCGTAAAACAAATAAATGATATTTTATTTTCAGAGCATGACAAAGTGGCTAAATTGTGCCTAATGGTAATAAAGTGTACTAAAAAACAATAACGAACACTGATATGTCTAATTTAGTAGTGGTAAGTTTTGTTTAAGCCCACCTGTTTACTAATCACATACTAGTCTACACGACTAGTCATCATCCTTAACTCGAAAATCTATTGCCAACCATCTATGGATGTATTCCGCCAGCTAACTTCTAAGTCAAGATTTTAAAAAATTCGTTGCCTGTCGCTGTCAGCTTGCGGACTTGTATGTCTCTTGGCAACTTACTGGCTGATACGGGAACGTGACAAATGAAGATCCAGGCATTTTGATTTGTTTGTCACCATATGCATGGTGGCATCGATTCCGTTTGACAAATATCCTATATATCCGCTTGACTATTGAATATGTATCGCAGGTTGTATTTACGCAGGTGTTACGCATGATTTATGTTGGTCAAGATCCGGAGAGATTTGCAATTTCCTATCAATCGGCTAGATATTTTATTCTGTATATTATATAAAATTTACTACTGTCGTAACGAAATCGATACACTTAAAATTGGCTAATAAATTCAAATTACTGTAATCATTTAATGATTACATATTATATTACACTAGCGGTCCCGACGGACGTTGTCCTGCCTTGATAATAAACGAAAATCCTAAAAGTCAACTGCAGCGCCACCTATCGGGCTCAATTCGTCTAAACCATTCTCGGATCCACTGGAACACGCTCACAAAATTTAATCGATATCGATCCTGCCGTTTAGGAGGAGTTCAGTGACATATACAAGTACAGAAAAATCTAGAAAATGAACGTATGTTAATACGATCAACTTTAATAATTGGTTGATCGAAGCTATGTTAGAAATGAATGAAAAACCATTGCTATATACAGGATAGGATACAGCAGTAGGATTAGGATAAAGGGGATTAAACTCACAGAATGTCTCACTGTTCTTTTCCATATATTAATAAGGAATTACGGTTTTGATTTTTTAAATATAATAGTTGCTGTTAGCAGAATATCTAAAGACAATAAAGTATTGAAGTTTGTGACTGTAACACAATAATAAAATGAATATTCATTGTTCGCAACGTGACGTTGAGGTGAGCAACGTGCAACCCTTTTCTAACCCATTGGTTGTTGCACAATGATTTCTTGTTCACACTTTGCGATAATATCGGCCGACCGTTATAATAGGCAATAATAATAACGGATAACTTAAGCAGAATAATTGTTTTCAATCATCTGTTACATTGCATAAGAATAATGCATTACATTATGAGTGCGCAAGTTATTTATTTTCACGTTATGAGACTAAAATAAATGAATTGATTATTTCAGTTTAGACTTTTATTCAGTGGAGGGTGGTAGACGGAACGCAGTTACAATGGGCCTCGCTCCAGTCGGCGGTGTCTGCCTCCCAGCTCACGCGTGCGTTATTTCTGAGTTTGGACCCTCAGATAAAGGACGCCCTTTTCCTTCCACCGGCTTCACTTCAGTGTATATCCTCGCACACGAGATTGGACACAAGTAGGTTAAAAGCATAAAATAATACCATAATATTTCCACTATACAATACCGCGATGTGATATACTTCGGTTTTTAAACGGTTATTGTTGGAAGAGTAACTCTATACTAATATTATAATGAGGTAAAGTTTGTGAGTTGGTGGGTTTGTGACGTTGTAGGGAGTAATGTCTGGATCTACAAAACCGATTTTGATAATTCTTTTACCAATAGAAAGCCACGTTATTTGTGAGTATCATAGGCTATATATTAACCTGAGAAATGAAAATACTTGTTTCTGGTAGTCGGATTTGCAAAGTAAGTCGGAGAAAAAACGGTCGAACGAAAACGTTTCTTACGAACGCTGCCTTAACGATGAGAGATATATAATCGAGTTCTAGAAGAAAGTTATAGAGCTTCATAATGCCTAACAAAAAATCAGAATATGTCTAACTTTTATATTTAAGTCACAAAAAGTAGTTTTTTATAAATATTTACCGTCTAACGAAGTGGGCACGGGTCAGCTAGTAAACATATAAAAACCAATGTTTATCATCTATGTTATGTTACGGAGTACTGATGAATGGTGACATTCAGAATACTTATTCGGTAAATCGACGTTGCAATAAAATCTATAGTGAGTAAGAAAAAAAGACAACATGAATATATCAGACTATTTTGTATACGACATACTCGTAAATAAATGTACGTTGAACGATTAAGGAAACATTTAAGCAATGAGTACCATCGTCGTCATGTTTGCTATGATTCACTCTCCTCATTTTTTTAACTAGGATGGTGATTTTAACTACTTGATCTGCATCAATTAAAAAGTATGAGGTACATTGTTGTGCCGAGTTTCCATTCGTAATATTAACACTAATCCTTATAACTCCGTTGCATTTAAATTAGCCAGTTTTATAACGACTATTTACTATTCAAATTTCTTATTTATCGTGATCCAATAAGAACACATATAGTATTGTTATAATTAATAAATAAGAAATTTGAATAGCAAATAATCGTTATAAAACTTACTTCAATAATGTCATGTTCTAATAATTTTATAACATTATAAACATAATCTTTAAATGTAAACATTTCATTCGATTTCAGCTTGGGTATGCATCACGATGGCGTGGGTAACTCATGTGCTCGAGACGGCTATATAATGTCACCATCTCGAGGAACTAAGGGAGAAGCTACTTGGTCAGCTTGTAGTGCACGCGTTGTTGCTGAATTGCAGTATGTTTTATAACCTTTTTATGAATAGCTACGTTCTGTCTTTTTAACAAAAATATAACCCTAGACTGCTGTGTTTGTTGTCAGGTTACTCTATATTATGTGATAATAGTATCTTTATTCACTTTTCTTTACATCGACATCCTCGTGTGTATAGTAGATATAGCTTCGGTCGCAGCGGAAACTCCTTTGCTCCGTAACTCTCTATGTGGTAAAAACTAAGTCTTTGAACAGAAGAAAGAGTAATAAAAAACTCAGAACCGTGCTCCCGTTAAGGCCAGAGTCGGAAGCCTATACTATATTTACTAATTCATCTCCTGTAAGTAAGAGTAGCCTGTGTACTGGGCATACCAGTGTTGTCTGAAACCCATATGACCTAGGCTACAGGCGTAGTAGCACCCACAAAGAGATCGTTTGCCACCCTGCCTTGCAAGTGGAAAACAACACGGGAAGTAACAGTCAATGGTTATAAGATGGTAACCATAAAGTGAGTGCAGGCGCCAGAGGTCACTAGAAACTCCTAAAACGTGAGGCTTTTCTAGAGAGTACCACTATACAGCCCTATGTATTAAATGATACATTCGAAAAAACAGCTGATATCGATATAAGGATAAAGTGCCTGCTGGAACTGCCACAGTGCGTACTTATGGTGTGGCGATGCCCCGAACCGGGTATAAGTCAAAGTGTCGAGTGTACTGGTGAAATGCTGACGTATATAGTTTCACATTGCTTGCGTTCCAGTACTACGCTAGAATATAACAATTGGAGGCAAGCAATGCTATTTGCACGTTGCAGTGCATAAAGAACTTTAAAAGGCCTTCAGATCTGAGAAGCTGACCCTCCGATGGTCATTGCGTGTATAGATCGACGGCTGTATCTAAACTGTACAACAATAACGTGCACAGTAGGACCCAGGTAGTGTTGAGGGTAACGATAAAATTACTGAAAGCAAAAAATACCGTCCCTAAACCTGACGGCCTACCTAACAAACTTCTGACTCAAAATGTCGACGTGTTCAAACCATTGGAATTCTTCAGCATGTCTGAAGCCGATCTGGTTTTGTTATAATGAAAATTCAACCGAATAATAGCTCAGTAGATATGCAGTCCGTAATGTGCTACTCAACAAGGTATGCTAGCGAACCCAGGGGTTAAGGGGCGGGGGACCTGGACTTCCATTGCACGGGTTCGGCGGGCTGGGAGGGAGCCTCGCAACCGGGCTACCTCAGTCGTGTGTGGCGTGGGAAACGCCTGACGCCGGAGGGTGTTGCGGAGCCTGTTCGCGCACCCCGTGATACCACCCATAGTGCGGCGTTGGTTGTCATGGAGTTTTAGCCGGTTGAAGTCGCCGAATGGCACCACCCCTGCGTGACTATCACAAAGGCTGGTGGTCGGTTCAGCTCAGGCTCTCCCCCGGAGGCCTGACAGTCCATGATGGATTTTCTCTCCACGTTAAAAAAAAATGCTAGCTATGTAAGAGTATTGTGCGATGTGTTTCTCCATGGTGGAAGTGTTGTTTGTCACGCAAACGACATGCTAGTTACAGCCAGGTGGGAGTCGTACCTGGATACTCAGGCTTTGATCACAGCTAAAAGTGCCAGATATCGGTTGTGTGGAACCAAAGATGGAGCTGCATATAAATCCCAGTAGTAATTTCTCATGCTATTTAGTTGATGGAACTTTTAAAGTTTTTCAGGCAATGACGAAATAAACCTTTGTAGGCACCGGGTGACGTAACCAGTAAATTCTCAATGTGTCGTTGTACAGTGTGAAAAAAATTAATTATATAAGCTTATATAAAACTATTAATTTATATTATTTTCACCTTCTTAAAAAGCACATAATATGTTTATTTGTTGTTTCCGTTAATTAAATGGTATTAAGACCTCATTTTTAGATGGGCAACCTGTCTTTTCGACGGTGCAGACGATGACTTAAATACACCAAACGAGCTTAATCATGAACAATTTCTTGGGGCTCCTGGTACTGTTTGGAATGCCAAGAAACAGTGTGAGGTAAATATTTTTTTTAGATCTCATCTATATAAATAGTCAGAGACAAAACAGATAAGTACAACTTAATCCTTTGTATCTCTGCAGATTTTGTTTATATTCTTTCTAGTCTAGACAAGATTTAGTTAAAGAAATTGGGAAAGTTTCGTTTTCTTTCTCACTATTGAAACTTGAAAAATTTATTTATGTTGGTCGAATTTCGACCATTAGACGATTACTAGGTTGAAGTAAAATAACGCTCAACTTTTTTTATTTTTTTTATATATCATAGGAGGCAAACGAACAGGTTGGTCACCTGATGTTAAGTGATCACCACCGTCCATAGTCACTCGCAACACCAAAGGAGTCACAAGTGCGTGCCTGTGTTTGGGGAGTGGGGGTCGGGGGAGGGAGAGTGCTGGTAGGCTTCCGACGCTCTCACTGACTGAACAAAACACAACAATGCAAGCACTGTTATTTCACGTCGGTGTTTCGGTGGGTCGGGTGGTACTATTCCGGGCGACTACATGATGAAACCAGTATTAGATTCAGCGTGGCTCTACCACCTACAATTAAAAAAAACTTATACCAATAATTACTGTAATAAACACTCTAACTGTGAGCTCAGCTATTATACCACGATCTTTTTCCTATCTACATACATTGTTTATAAACACCAATTTATTAATTATTTAAAGCTTAATTAGCTTGTAATTTTATTCAAATTTTCCCATTTCGTCTTAAATGTACAGTGGAGATGAATACCTTTGTTTGTTTAAACTCATGATTACGTTGAGTAGTTTTGATATAAACGGTTAGCTATTGCCCGCGGATTTGCTCGTGATAATGTAGGTTTATTCTATCCCTAAGGAATGGTACAATTTTTATGGGTGATAGGTACTATCATCATATGTCATTTTCTGTACACCTGACAACGTATTTTCACAGTTTAATGATGCTCAGTTGAGCAGTTGAGGCGTGAAAGTGTAACAAACACACTAGCATATGCATTTATAATAATAGAAACATTCTGATATACAAAATCCCAAGATGCACACTGAACGTCTCACAGCCGACAAACAAAAATGAGTGCATAATTTTGGATTATTGAGTGGATTTCAGATAGTCTCGCGTCGCTTGCGTCCTTGTAAAACAACTTTACATCATTCAGATAAGTCTGAATTTGCAAAATCATGATTTTATCGCATAACTTGCTCACGTATGTATATTGGGGAGTTTATGCGGGGCGGTTTTGAGCGCTACTTTTATTCGAGACTGTGTGTCTGGGGTTTTTATATGTCAATGACTAATAAGGATAACTGTTCTAGCCTTTGTTTATTCATATATCACAATAATGTTCTTAAACATTGTTTAATTTGTTGGGGTGTAGATTCTATTGCGCGACATCGACGCAGACGTGAGTGTGAGTTCCAGTAAGAGCGAAATGTGCATCCAGCTCACCTGTCGTTCACCACATCTGACTTCCTTCTTTTATGCGGGTCCGGCGCTGCCTGGTACTCCTTGTGGACATCACATGGTAACTAAATAAGATTAACTAAGATACACCTTAAGATAGTTTAAAAAAGTGTGTGTGTACTTATGTACACGCGTTAGAAGTTATACTTCTTTGGCGTAACAAGATAAAAATCTTTTCAGAAATTGTATCTTTCGCCTTATTCTACGCTTGTAGAAAAAACGACGCTAACAATAGAAAAAGTTGACTATAGCTAACTTCAGGGTGTCGGTTTTTCGTGACGGTGTGCGCGCGCATCGTAAAAATATACTCTCATCATTAACGCGTCAAAAGAAGTATAACTTCAAAATCAGCTGTTATGCGGCAATGTTTCGGAAGTTCGTTTTGAGATTTAGGAATACAGGAAATGATTACACTACTCATAGGGTTTGTGATGTGTAGTTAGCAACACTGAATGCAACACGAAGCGTTCATACATAGTCATTTTTGTGTCCTCTTTCAGATTTGTTATTTATAGGCGTATACTTGTTGTTCCTCGGGACTTCGTCCCCATGGAATTTTCTAAAAAGATGTTTGTTTACTGTAAAGGACCGCGTCGGCCGTGCGTTGTACTGAATACTGCTTCTTTAGTTTATCAGATTTACGCGGAACCTTATTTTTTTCAAAGATATTATAACTAATAAGTCATAAGGGCTTCGACAGCGCCTTGTTAAATCTTGGGTAGTGAGCTTATTTTTGACGACTGCCCCGTCAATCCGCCCGTATCTAAGTAACATCGTAATTAAAATAATGTAATTTCCTCTTTATGACAACGGCTATCTGTCAGTGAAAGTCCTGTCAAAATCGCTGGAATCGTTTCGGAGATTAGGCAAAACAAACCTATAGACAGATAAACAAGAAATTTTAATATTTTTTTTGTTATAATTTCGGTATCTACCTACTTTCATATCCAGTTAGTAAATTGTTGTTATTTTAATATTACAAACAGACACTTCGAGTTTATTTATTTGTATATATATATATAAATACATATATACTACTAGCCGACCCGTGCCCACTTCGTTGGGCCGTAATAGGCCCTATATCAAGCTATAACTTTTTTCTAGAGCTCAATCATGTATCTCTCATCGTTCGTAAGAAACGTTTTCGTTCGACCACTTTTTCTCCGACTCTCCAGATATTACCCCCTACAACCTCACAAACTTTACCTCTTTATAATATTAGTATAGATAATATAATTAGTTAATAGCTTCTCCACGTGACTTCGTACGTGTGGAATAGTTATTTTAGGCTAAGACGCAGCGGAATATCTGAAAAGGAAAAAAACCCCGATTTTAAAACATTTTTCATTGTTGCTCCGCTCCTATTGGTCTTAGCGTGATGATATATAGCCTATGACACTCACAAATAACGTGGCTTTCTATCGGTAATTTTCAACATCGGTTCAGTAGTTTCTGAGATTACCCCCTACAACGTCACATACTCACAAACTTTACCTCTTTATAATATTAAGTATAGAAGTATAGATTACAATGAAGTGATAAAGTTTGTTTATTTGTAGAAAATAATCTGTAAAACTACTTATCCGGTTACAAAAATTAATTCACAGAGAGAAAGTGAAGTAACGCGTGATAAGTCGCGCGAATTTATTAGTTCTAATATAAAATCATAGATGATATTTTTGTTTTTTAGTGGTGTCAAGGTGGTGAATGTGTCCCAGCTGAAGATGTACCGACATTCAGTACCGAAAGTTCTGCGGGAGCACAAGGTGATGTCACCGAGACGGGAGGCTGGAGCGTATGGAGCGAGAGTACGTGTCAATCAGGATGTACCGCTCAGGGTCGAGGTTTCCTCGAACGACGACGCACTTGCGCTGTGTCTTTGGGCTGTAAAGGCTCTGCTTATGACATTACCATTTGTGATGATACAAAGGTAACACTTATGTTCTTATTATATATTCGTATTTTAATAGATAATCTATAATATCATTATGTTCTGAGAATCCTAGCGAATCTAAGATGCGAATGTGAGATTAGTTTGTTACGCTTTCAGTCGTGAACTACTCAATCGATCATTATGAAATTTTGCATACACAACGTCAAAGGAACATAATTAGACACAGAGTAATATTTCATCCAAAATAAATTGCTGTTCCTGAGGAATAGATTATATTTACATTAACGCGAGCGATGTTGTGGGCGAAAGCTAGTTTGATGTATTCACTTTAAGTGTTAACTGTAAGTTATGACCATAACTTATAGCCAGCAATAAGTGTTAACTTATAACCGACGTTTACTCGAAGCTATGTTATGGTTGTTACATGTTTAATAGTCTAGAAGTATATGTGTGAACATTTTCTTGTGTCGACCTGGCAAGTTATCATTCAAGTTAAAATACTGTAGGTACCTACGACAAGGTATAAATGATTATAAGGCTGCCTAATGTAGAAACCAACAAAACAATGTAATTGAATGTTGTCGAAAAAATAACAAAAGTATTTTTTATTTATTTATACATCGGAAAACTTAAACTATTTCTGAATGAAGTGTGATATAATAGTTTCATCTGGCTATAGTTTGTAATAGCGTGATCGAAAAACAATTATATTCAGTTTTTCAACAGTTTTAATTTTGGCAAAACGTTAAGTATTAGGTGTAGGACCTTTAATTTCAGTATTCATTCAGATACAACTTTGAAGCCACATAGAAGCTCGTAACTCGATTTATTTCAATATTTGTAATTGAGAGCTAACATGGTCTAGTGAGTTCGTATCATTGTTAATTAAAATGAGCCTTTAACTAGATAATTATTTTTGCTTAGATTTGTGGGAAAAAAAAGCGAGTTAGTGCGACTGAGTTTGCGTCCCGCAAGTGTGCTGAGTTCGCGGCGAAGCTGCCCGAGTTGGACCCGCGGGGAGGAGGCTTGCAAGCCCCACATGAACCTAGTAAATCCCTACTAACTTCCCTTTCTTGTTGTATATGACGGCATATATAGTAGAACTTTATGGAATCGACCTTTCAGTTTTACTAGAAATTTGAGTTTTGTATCAAATAATTATTTAATAACTATCGATAAAAATAGCTAAACTATTTGTACCGATTGAGTATTTAGTAAATACAATTTCATATTCCAATTTATGTACTCTAATTCTTTAAACTGAACTGTTACACTTATAATTTGAACTGTTGTCATGAATTCATATAAACATATATATTAAATATCTGCTCCATCTATCTGTAATGGAAGAAAGAACTATAGTTTTGTATGCAAAAAAATATATTACAATTGCAACGTAAATTTTGAATTATATAACTTTTCGTATTTGCCTCACAGTATTAGAGAATTTATTATTTTAATATGTTCCGTTTCCCTTGTTATTCGGCAGTTGTTGGACGTTAAATATATTTTTATCGTCATTAAAAACTAATTTCAGCTCGCATGTGGATGGGGTGTGCAATATTTTGTCGCCGAACATTAGCTGGTGGGTTTTACGCACCACGTGTGGAGTTGAATGGTGCTGGACTGGACCCATATTTCCCAGACGGGACATGGTGCCATCACGACGGAACGCAAGATTACTATTGTATGCAGCACCACTGTCTACCTAAGGTTAGTGTTTTGTTTATTTTTAAATGTTAAAGTTAAAGGAACAGCCATTGTAACGTTTTATTCTTGCATTAATGAATCAGCTAGACTAAAACTGTTTAATCTTGAATTATGAAAATGTTAATTTTTGGCTTAAGTATACCAAGAGAATAATAAAAAAAATAATGGTGTGATCATGAAAGAATATTAAGCAATATATACAAATATACTGAAAAAAATGAATGTACAATTTATGTCATAAGTGGCAAACGAACAGGTGGGTCACCTGATGTTAAGTGATCACCACCGTCCATGGACACTAACAACACCAGAGGAGTCGCAAGTGCGTTGCCACCCTTTGGGGGAAGGGTTAGGGGAGGGAGTGGGAGAGGAGAGAGGAGAGGGGAGGAGAGGTGAGCCTCATGTCAAATGACATGTCATTTTATTTGCATTTATTTTTCTATTATAGTTTTCATATTTTATATTATTATAATGGTTTATTGTATATAATATTATATTGTTATTACTGAGAAAATTCTGAAACCACGAATCCTGAAAAAAAAATCGAAATTGCAGTCCCCGGGAATAGTTTAAACTTGACTAGTTTTCTGTTACATAAAAATGGCAATATAACAAGCAGGCCATAATCTTGAAGAACTTTGTTTTTAACCGGAACGGTGGTGCCGCTCAAAGTGACACTATAAATAACCTACCAAAGCTAAAGCCTACAGAAAAATTGTAAGGCTAAGGATCCCATCAGACTTCGTAACTATATAATAATAATCATTAATACAGTGGTACAACAAAATAATCCCAAGGACGGTTGATGTCAGGCAGGCGGCCGATCGTAAAAATTAAGCCAAATCATATAGTACAACATGACAAACATGTTGTACCGACCCTACTTATGTGGGA
Organism: Antheraea pernyi; assembly: GCA_015888305.1. Classification (NCBI taxonomy): domain Eukaryota; kingdom Metazoa; phylum Arthropoda; class Insecta; order Lepidoptera; family Saturniidae; genus Antheraea; species Antheraea pernyi. The sequence continues at coordinate 519,262 of MU158874.1, read as the reverse complement.
TAAGGGTAAGAAGAAGAAGATATACCAAGATAGCGCTATAGATTTTAAACTCATGATATAAAATCTTATACAGTTTAAAAACACTCTAATATAAATTTTAGTCAAATAAAATGTTTTATTTAGAAACTACACAAATTAATAACAAGGAATAGCTTTAAATTCAAGAGACATCTTAACTTCGACACCATTATCATCGATCTCCATGAGAGTTAGCATACCTAAGTGTTGTCTATGGAGAAGATTTGTATGCAGTTTCGGTTGGTTGATTCGATTCTCTTTATCACCCCACTCCATTTTAATATCGCAAAATATAGTACAATGTATTGGCGCCAAAATGAGAAAACTCAATGAATCGTCATATAAAAATGACAGATTCCAAATTCAAATGTAATATTTTGTTTATTTTTGTAACAGTCTTTATGGCCAGACTAAGTATAACTTGCCACTAGGTGCACTGCTACACATCGACTTCTCTTCTGTTTAATTAATTACCATGAAAATTGGCATGCGTAGAAAATTAAATATTTTGCATATAACAAATATTATTATTTAAATAATACTTTTTTATTTCATTTCTTTTTTTCATAAGAAATATCAATTATAAACACATTGATTAATCAAATCATAGGGTTGTATTGTGTATTAAAACTCGATATCAGCGACTTAATTGACCTCATCGTTTGTGACGAGACAGCATCTATTTGTGCATCGTATATATTTGAAAAACATTATAGCTACGTTCATTTTTGATGAATGCACAGTGGTTTTAGTTCCAAACGTCAAAATTGTTCACATATTGAACCAGCCTATAATAAGCCTTCTCTTTTGTATTTTCTTATAAATAAAATTAACGTATATACGAATGTGATATATATCTAAAACCTAAATGTTATACCGGTATATATACTATTACGATGCCAAATTCCGTGTAAATCCGTCCAGTAGTTTTTGTGTGAATCCTGTACAAACGACAGACAGACAGACAAAAATTTAAAAACTACAGAAATGTTTTCTGTCATTGATTCTAAGCCCCACCAGAGTACTTTTTCTTTAAAATATTTAATTATTAAATCTGTACGATTTCGTCCAGTTAACCTTTTATTATATGTATAGATTTAAAAAAAAAGTGCGTGCGTACAAAGTACACATGTCAGAAGTGAAACTTCTTTGGCGAAGTAATTTATAAGTCTTGTTTATATTTATACAAATCTAAAACTTTAGAAAAATAGAAATATAAAAAACAATAATAAAATAAAAATAATAAAAAAAAAATATAGATGAAAAATCTGCGTTTACTGCAAATGACGTCACTTCCGTTGCATACCTGCGTGACGTTACATCTGTAAAATTTTTACCCTCATGCGCCTAAAGAAGTTTCACTTCAAAAGTCACAGTTTATCATGCTTAGTCATGTGTAACAGGGAACTAATCTGATAGAAAACATTACAAATCAAACATCGCCGTCTAGGCGGTAAAGTCTGAGTTTCTAATACCATTGTTATGTTTCACATGACTAACAAGTTAGACAACTGCAAATAGAATAGCATGTAATCTTATTGTTACATACTCTGTAGTGTCATCTCACGTGCTGCATCAATAAATATTTCAACGTATAATGTGTTTTGCAACCTTTGATATCTCATTTTGTATTTAATATAATAAATACCAATAAAGCAACAGACTAACAGGTTTTGTAGTTTGGATACATGCATTCGTTTCTGCGTGTTTGATTATTATTGCTATCGTATTGAGTTTAGGATTGGTATTATAGGAAATAGCAAGAGATAGAAACGGTAAATTGTGAATACGTTAGCAAAATATTAGAAACAACTGGTAGGATTCTAAAAAATCTATGAGAAGCTAGATTGGGGCTAGCGGTCCATAATCTATAATAGTTTATGATTATTAATTGTCTTGCTTATCATTTATAATCTGTGATACTTAATTAATTCGTATAAAAGTCACTGGCGCGGGCGGTTGTCATTTAATGTTCAAGAGGTTTTTTTTTATTTTTCAAATATTGTTTTCTTCTTCTTATTAAAAACTAGATACAGTAATAAAATATATACAAAATAGTGTTTTATTGGTATATGTTTTAATGTCATTAGAAAAAAAAATTTAATTGATGTAAATATGTGTCATGATCTGTCAGGCTTTTTCCGTTTAGCTATAATATTCTAGGTACGCCCATGTATTTCAATATAGTATAAAATTAGATAAAATGATAATTGTAAATACATATATGCAAAGTATGTGCCACTTAGTAGTATATTCATACTTTCAGTTACACAGTGTACTCATATACATATGTTGTATACTAGACGTGCCTGTGACTTTACATATACGTAGTAGCTGACACCCGTAACTTGTCCGCGTCGTTTATAATATACTTTATGTACATAGGAAAACAATATAAGCACCACACCGCTTGCCCCACTCCTCCGCGGCAAAAAACACAAATCGAAGAACGCGTAGTACTTATAAAAATAAAAATCGTAGTTTTTTGGAGTCGATGGGTTTAGGTGTGTGTGTAGCGTATGAGTGTACTCCAATTGAGTGACTGCTCCTGCTGGCTAACGAAGGTCCTCACCATTGGGTTTTTTCTCCTTCCATCATAACCGGATAAGGGAAGATGGATCGGGGGGCCATCTTCCCATTGCACAGGTACGGCGGACGCAGGAGACGGCCGGTGTGTACACGGCTGTCTTCTAACAAGATGGGGCCCGGCGGCGGCGCTTTTGCTGCTGGGCCAACCGCTGGGGCGGCACGATGAAGTCTATACAGATCTCGTGTCGCCGCAACTATAGAGGCAGACGTACGCAGTAGTGGGGTCTTAGTCCGTGCGAGTCGGACATAACCCACTCTCTCCCCCGAGAGGGTGGTGTATCCATAAGGGATTTCCCCACGTAAAAAAAGAGATTAAGGTGCGAATTGAAAAATTAAAAAAAAATATCGACGAAGGTATATATCATAACGCTAAGACCAATAGAAGCGGAGCACTAATGAAGAATGTTTCGAATGAAATCGGGTGCCTTTCTCCTCTTGAGAGATTCCGCTGCGTGTTTGCGTTAGCCCAAAGTAACTATTCCCGGACGAAGTCGTATTATATAGACGAAGCCGAAGCAGAGGTAGTATTTTATAAAATGCCATTACTTAAACTTTTTTTTTATATCATAGAAGGCAAACGAACAGGTGGGTCACCTGATGTAAGTGATCACCACCGTCCATAGGGGAGTCGCAAGTGCGTTGCCAGCCTGTGTTGAGGGGAATGAAGGGAAGGGAAAGGGGACGGGAGATGGGTCTTCGGCGCTCTCACTGACCAAACGAAACGCAACAATGCAAGCACTGTTACTTCACGTCGGTTTTCTGAGAAAGGGTGGTACTACCCCGGGCGAGCCGACCCATTGACTGAGAGACTGAGACTGTTTTATTATTTGTTGTTTAAAATTTAACATTAACATTAATTAACATGAATTTAAATTTAACATTGTTTAAAATTATTTACTGTTCGATTTGTGAGCACTCCTATTGAACGCTTAGTACACTCTGCTGCCCCTTTTGCGATTTGCCTTACTATGGCTCTAAAATAATTACACTAAATAAAAAAGATTCATACATATAACACAGTATCTTCTTCTCTTTTCTTCTCTTTTTTTTTTAATTCGAGATGTTTTCCCTAACTTTAAAATTTAGTAGTACCTTACTATGTACTTTTAAAACAAGACACTGGCAGATGCGGCAGTCACGCTTTGCCATAAATAAGAAAAAAAAAAAAAACACAATATCTCCATGTAAGGTATGAAATTGTTAGTAGTAGATTAGGATACACTTTAATGATTGTTAATCATAAATCCTGACAAAATAACTTTGCAAATAAATCTTGCAATAAAAAATAGCGTACGTCGGCCACAGCAACGCGCGTTGCGGCATAACATAGGGCGAACGTGACATCGGAATTTCTGATATCAAAATGAGAATAGCAAAAATCCTCAGTGACATCACCTGTTCTAGTATCACTATCAATCGATATATCAACAGTAATTTAATACTGTGAGCGATTTGCATATCATCAGTCGTTAGCTCCTTCTAATACTTAGAATAAAGATTCACCAAGTCATGGTCATGTTTGTAGCCTTTCACCGGTGTGTAGATAAAATTGCAATAGAAAGCATAACTAACAGGCATTCACTAGTTAGTATAGTCGATGGTAATATTCATAAGTTTATATGCATATACACTGCCATTCAGATATCCACTGTAACGTATACGCTGCGTTTTATAAGGTAAATTTAGTAGAATAATTACATTTAACAGTGACGGAAAAACGAAAATATAAAATCAATAACTACCTACCAACAACATACGATCCTACGTCATAAGCGTAACCATCGTGCTTCTTTTGCATACTGCTATTATCCTATTGTTTGAGTGTCAAACAATATAGCTCATTATGACACCCGTGCGTCACGGCTATTTGTTAATTTGTCGCAGTAAATAATTCACTAATTTGTCATGATTTATCTGGACGGTTAAATTGGCCTATCATAAATTATATAACGTAATGAATAATGACGTACGGAGTCACTGTTTACTCGTTGTAATCTGATTAATAAACAAACTTATGATCTAAGTAAAGTCAGTCACGTGAAGGGTAATTCAAAATTATTTTAACGAATAGAATTATAATTACTTTTCACGGTATTTAGAAGTGAACAGGGGTGTCTGTTTACTATTTGTAATCTGATTTATAAACAAACTTATAATCTAAGTAAAGTCAGTCACGTGAAGGGTAATTCAAAATTCTTTTAACGAATAGAATTATAATTACTTTTCACGGTATTTAGAAGTAAACAGGGGTGTCTGTTTACTATTTGTAATCTTATTTATAAACAAACTTATAATCTAAGTAAAGTCAGTCACGTGAAGGGTAATTCAAAATTCTTTTAACGAATAGAATTATAATTACTTTTTACGGTATTTAGAAGTGAACAGGGGTGTCTGTTTACTCTTTGTAATCTGATTAATAAACAAACTTATAATCTAAGTAAAGTCTGTCCCGTGAAGGTAATTCAAAATTATTTTCACGAATAGAAATTATAATTACTTGTTTCGGTATTTAGAAGTGAACAGGGGTGTCGCAATTATTGATGGATAGTGGTTACTCAAGGTAATCGGTGTTATTTTGGAGTCTGCAAATGGTAATACCCAAGCATGTCCGGCAGCCTGGCCAGTCAATTTCGATTGTAACTTAACTCAGTAAGTTTTTAGCATGCCACAAGTTATTTCTTGCATCATCACGAAGAAATCATCTATATTTAGATTAATCAATATATAAATATTTCTAGAAACTTTCATAAAATGATTATATAAAGAGCTCTTATTTAAATGCCTAAATGATTAGCCTAAACTGAAGAATAGTCGCAAAATGATTATTGTTACACAATAATCTACTTATAGGGAAGGAGGAGGGGAGGGGAGGTACGCCTCCGGTGCTCTCACTGACCGAACGAAACGCAACAATGCAAGCACTGTTACTTCGCGTCCGTTTTCTGTGGGTCGGGTGGTACTACCCCGAGCGAGCCGACCCATTCGTGCTGATACCAGTAATAGCTTCAGCGTGGCTCTACCACCTACAACTCTGAGAGGGTGGTACTACCCCGGGAAAGCCGACCCATTCATCCTGAAACCAGTAATAGCTTCAGCGTGGCTCTATCAGATACAAGTTCTTTATTTGAGCTTATCTAAAAAAAAATTAAACGGGGATTGGATGTAATTGTACTCGTAAATATATAGCTTCAAAAATTTATACTTTGATATCGTAAGGTCTGCCTGCCACTACGAATCTTATGTGAGTTCATGCTCTTTTCTTCCGACTCCTTCCTCCTCCTTTCCTTCGTACGCATACGTAAGGCGTAAAGCGGTTGAGGTCATACTATAATCCCAAACGTGACAAACTAAAAGACAGTCACGGTTTTATTATATACATTTATATAATAACGTATATGGTGATATCACAATATATGATGATCGCAGGGTTAAGTTCAGTATCAACCCACTTGGTTACTAGATATACATCGACTGATCCCGGAACGCGACACGCTTATGTGTGCCACTATGCACATGTTACAATTGGTATCTGATGGCTATGGTCCCATCGAATATAATTGTCATGTTCTATCAACCGCTAAAGGGTGTTTTTAATAGCACACACTGGCACACGATGTGTTTTAATTTAATCCTCCAAAAATAGTAAACTATTAATGATTGCCCTGAGGACCGCGGTTCTTTCAAGATTTATATATCAAGATTGGTATATAAATACCTTAAGCGGCATGATTATTTTTTTTATGTAGCACGGCAAAATGACTGCACTGTGCCTGATGGTAAGTACAATACAATCCAAAAACAATGGCGACCACCGAGTGACACAGTATCCATCGCCGGTCGCCGCTGTCATGCCGACCTGCGAAAAGCTGGATATGCACAGGCTGATCCCGAAACGCGACCCGCAAAAGCGAATCACTATGACGGGCTTTTTCGCCATATACATGGTGGTTGCGACCCAGTCAGGCTGTAGAACCCTGCCATCCCGTTTTCGCCATTGCGTCGTTCGTTATTCGGCAGGGTGCAACACGAGCAGGTGAGGTTGGCTTGGATGTCTCAAGTCTTCGATATTATTCGAGACCCCTTACACCCCATAATTATTTTCAACATTCTATTATACTAGCTTCTGACCGCGACTTCGTCCGCGTGGAATATTTACTTTAATTCGCCACTTCGTTTACATAAAAGGTGAAAATATTTTTAAATAATATATACGTTAACCCCGATTTTGAAACATTCTTCATTGGTGCTCCGCTCTTATTGGTCTTAGCGTGAGGATAGCCTATAGCCTTCCTCGATAAATACTATCTTACACTGAAATAATTTTTCAAATTGAACGAGTTGTTCATGAAATTACGCGTTCAAACAAACAAACTCTTCAGCTTTATAATATTAGTATAGATTTTTATTAATTAACTAGCACCTGCCCGCGAATTAGTCCGCGTAGTAATAGTTACTACTCTGGACTAACGCTGACACGCAGCACAAGCTCCCAAAAAGAAAAAAATCTCGATTTTGAAACATTTTTCATCTGTGCTCCGTTTCTATTGGCTTTTTTTTTCTCGAACTGATTACGCTATTGACCCGGCAGGGTCTTCACAGCTTCACCGGACTAGGTGCCTATTGGCCTTATCGTGATGATAACCATTCTCGATTAATGAGCTATATAACACTGAAATTATTCAAATCGGACCAGTAGTTCCTGAGATTACCCCCTACAATGCCACAACGTCACAAACTCACAAACTTTACCTCTTTATAATATTAGTATAGATTAATTATACATGTTCAGATATGAATTATACAGATTTGTAGCGAGCTATAAATAAATTAAAAGCAGAAATATAACCCTAAAGATAAGAAAGCATGTATAGTAAAGTCGTTTAACAATTATAGTATGAAATTTTGCATAGAAACGTTAAAATTATATGCGCTATAGTTCAGTAATTTACCATACTTCCCGTAACTACAATACGCAATAGGTTCACGTGCTTTGACAACGCCACGACACGTCACTGTGTGCACGCATGACGCCCTTGTATACTTCCGTTTCTTTGATTCACTTTACCGTATATAAATGTACCGTTTATTTTTACTTTATTTTTATGATAGATAATTGCACATTGTTGATAGTTGATACTTATTTTGATCTATATAGTAACATTTTATGGTCGTTTATATTCCGGTGTAATTTACTTCCGAACACTATTTTAACGACGTCGGTTTATTATTCAAATATTACTTACCAACAGGCTTTAGTATCATGATCATTTACGTTTTTTTTTTATACCATAGGAAGCAAACGAACAGGTGGGTGTTGACTTGATGTTAACTGACCACTCCCCTCCATAGACACTAGCAACAACAGGGAAGTCGCAAGTGCGTTGCCAGCCTGTGTTTGGGGGGAGGGACGCTTCGAACTTCATCACGCGCGCCCCGGGAGGGGCGTGCGGGGAGACGGCATCAGGGATACCCCTCTGGCCGTGGCATCACTCTCCCCCCACAGCTGCGGGGATGTCTTTTATCCCTGGGGCAGCCCCCTAGGCGGCATGCAGCCCCGTGGTCCTCGCGGACTCTCTGGCGGTATAGTCTGGATATCTGTCCTCGTATTGTTGCTGTGGGTCTAGGTCTCATGGGCTAGGCGCTTCTTAAATTCTTGCATCTGGAGACGGAGGGCAGCCTTTATTTCCTCCATTTCCTGTTGTTCAGGCGTTATGTGTCTCCTCTACGTTTCTTCCTCTACGTCCGTTAATCTGGCGGGCGTGATCTACTACGAAGCCTTTAGTGATTAGTGCTTCGACTAGCAGCTGCGGATCTGTCCCTATCGGGAGGCCACGGATCGCGATCTTTAATAGTAGGTAAACCAGCTCGCCCCCTCTTGTTTCTCTAGATAATCGCATGTTATTTGGTGTTCTGCGGCGTCACTCGGGATGAACCGTAGTCCGTCACCGTACGCATGTACATTGGGGCCGCGTCCCAGCAACCCTGCCAGTCGTTTGAGGTGCTCCGCCCAGCCGGGGAGGCTCTCTACAACGATCGGCGGGAAACGTTGTCGTCGTTCTATGGGGCCGGATGCGGTGTCGCTACGTTTACGGCGTAGCGCTTTTCCGATCGGCCCAAATTGGCTGTCTGGTATTTTTGGTGGCTGGGGGGAGGGAGAGCGGGGATGTGGGGATGGCCTCCGGCGCTCTCACTGACCGAACAAAACGCAACAATGCAAGCATTATAACTTCACGTCGGTTTTCTGTGAGAGGGTGGTACTATCTTCTGTACAATAATAGCTTCAGCATGGCTCTACCACCTACAAAATGTTTCCTTCGTTTGGAATTTCGTAATGAAAATGTTCCTGGTTTAATTGATACTGTTATTCCCACGGTGGCTTTATTCAGAGCTCATAGGGGTAATCGATAAAAACCTTTTTACCGTCCACTCATGAAGCTATGAATGTGAACGACTTTATGTGAACAGAATTGGATAGCGTTAGTTTTTAAACAGGCACACTGCATTATTAGTCAGTTTAAAAGTTTCAGCTTCGGATTGTATAGTTTAGCATTTATATTGTTCTTACTCCTACATATATCGTAACTACATGTTCTATTTGGCCTAAAACATTTCTGAAACCAAACTAAAATTATAAATGCGATTATGAGTTTGTTTATTTGTTACGCTTTCACGTCTTAACTACCTACTCAACATGAATTTTGGCATAGACGTTGTCAACCGTATAGAAAATGCACTATTCCTAAGGACTGTATCCAATGTACTTAAAGACAATTGAAGCCACGAGCAAAAGCAAAAATTTTTAGATGCTAAAAACTTATGATAATGCTTAAGTTCATCACAGTTACTGCCTGCTTCATGTGTCTCTACCATTCATAATTTGTTTAAATTATTCATTATTTCATTCATTCATATTCATCATTATTCATTAATTTTCATTCATTACTTCAGTCAATCATTCATTCGCTGGTTCTGGCTAAAGATGACGAAATGTTTTAAAACGGAAATATCATCACAGTTAATCTACGTCTGCTATCGTTGCGTTCATCAGTCAGTCATCAACCATCATGCAAAATAAATAGAACTATCTGAACAAATTTCTATAAGAAAACATTCCGGTGTCGCGTATACAAGGAGTGTTTATTTTTAGAATTTGTAGAATATACTGTAGAAACTAAGATACATAAGAAACTAAACTTTTTTCTTACAAAATGAAATTTTTAAAGAAAATGTATTTATTGTGAAAGAATAGAACAATTTAATACAAAGTATGGTCTCCTTTGCTATTCAGAACTTGTCGGCAACGATTATTCATTGAATTAATGAGACTGTTTATGTCATCTTGCGGTATTCGCTCCCAATGGAATTGTAGCAAATTCTTCAGCTGTTGGGTTGTTGTCGCTCCATCCAAGTCCTTCAAAACACGTCTCTGGAGCATGTCCCATGCGTGCTCGATGGGGTTGAGATCTGGCGATTGTGCAGGTCAGGGCAATACCCGGATGTTATCCGTTGCAAAGTATTCACTGGTTCGCCGAGCTGTATATGAACGCGCATTGTCATGCATTAACCTAAAATCGGAGCGAAAGGTTTGTGCAAATGGGTAGACATAAGGTCTGAGAATATCCTCAATGTAATTTTCAGCATTCATGTTTCCATTTACAAAAACGAGATCAGTTCGCCTGTTCTTCATAATACCCGCCCATAACATAACTGTTGAGCCGCTGTATGGATGAACTTCCTGAACGCACCTGAGCCTTTCAGTATTTCCGGGCCGACGATACACTCGCACCCTTCTTGTATCAGGCTTAAACCCGAATCGCGACTCATCGGAAAACATAATTTTATCCCATTGTTCCTGGGTCCATGTTATGCGTTCTCTACACCATTCATATCGACGAGCGCGATTCCCGTGACGTATCGGTGGGCACCTGATTGGGCGTCGAGCTCGTAGGCCGTACTCATGCAGTCGATTTCGCACAGTTTGAGGACTTACATCAACACCACTTGAAATTTGTAGCCTCAAACTTATCTCTCGAGCGGTTAACATCGGCTGGCGTCTTGCAGTCAGTTGTATGTACCGGTCTTGCCGAGTGGTTGTACTCCTTTTACGGCCTGGATGCTGTTCAGCGGGTTCTCCTGTATTATTGTAGCGCTGCCAAATACGACAAATAACACTTCTATGAATGCCAAAATGTCGAGATACCTGAGATTGATTACTTCCCGCTTGCAACATCCCTACAGCTCTTTGCATTTCATCTGCCATCAAATGACGTCGCTTCATGACGTAAAGAATATCTAACAATTCAATTTTGTCGCTAACTTTATTTAAATGGTTGGTAAAATTATAAAATCAAGACTAAACGTAGCAATTAAAACGCACTTAAATTCAAACAAATTCGCAGTCATTTGAATTTTATGAAAAAACAAAACATAATCAAATTTTTTTTTTACAACCAGCCAGTATGTCATCAATAACAAAAAAGTTTACTTACCTACGCACTTTGTTTGAGTAAATACTTAGAAATTAATTAATAGAAATGGTAAAATTTGTAATATCACGCATGTTGCTTAGACTTTTTTGATGTGTGTATTTAGGTAAACTTGGAAACATGTTTTATTCGAATCGAGAGTCATTTTTCTGTTATTAGACTAGGGTTATGTAATTCAACAGTTAAGATAAATTAGTCCTGTGAAATATGTAGTTCCCAAACCCCTGTCCAACGGATAAAAAAACTGTTCAGATCGCTTAATTTAATAGGTACGCACTTCATTAAAATATCCTTGCGTAATGTATTAATAGTACAATAATAGATACTAGTGGGTGCCCAGTGGTGACCATCGACCATAGTTCATTGATTTTTTAAAGGGATAAATATTATAATAATAGTTGTATGTTATAATATCATTGTTGAATGTAGAATAAAAAAGGGTAATTGGAACGTAAGAGTAAAATAATACATACAGTCGAGCATAGCAACCTCCTTCACAACCTTTTTTGAAGTCCTTTATTGACAGATGTCAAAATGTCTTTTTTATTTACATGTGTGTATATGTTGTGTAAAATTGAAGCAGTAGTGTGAGTAGTGCATATTTTAATTAATTTAATGTACTTCTAATGCATTTTATATAAAATAAATAGCTTTCTGCACTTCTCCTCCATATAAACGTTAATTATGCCAAGTTTCACGTTCATCCGTTCGCACATTTCTCTCAAAAAGGGATACAAAGTTTGTGCTTCACGTATTAATATATAGGTGATAACTTCAAATATATTTAAAATAGGTAAAAGTAAAGGAAACATTGTCTTTCTCGTATTATCAAGTAATAACATTGTTTAGAATAAATAGCGGTTATTCTAGGTCAAATAAATTCACTTATAATGTATTGTTGTGACCTTATAAACAGTTATTATAATTAATATTAAATCCTTTGTAGTTCTGATAACGAAGGAGGAAAATTATTATTATTAAGAACAGGCATAGATTACGTTGTAATCAAATTAATTAATTTGAACAAATTAATTAAGTTGAACTCGAAAACTTTATAATAACATTTTATTTACATAATAAGATAAAATATTTGTACTGCTACTATATATTTTATTATGGTTATGTATCTTTAAATGTAACATAAACTTTGTTGCATTGAGAAATACTTTTCTTGAAAGAGCAAGGAATCGATTTCTGCCATATTATAAATAAAGATTTGTTATTTCCATGACTTTGGCACGTCTTTTCTCTTATTATTTCTTTTTTTTACTCTAATGTTTTCTATTAAAATATTGTTTTCCTATTCAAAAGGTTTATTCTACTTTAGTTTTATTTCCATTTTTTTATTTGTAATCATCTATTACATATTATAAAAATAAAGTTTGTACAGTTAAAATAACAACTTTTTGATGAATGGATGTAACTACAAATAACCAAAATATTTTTTTTTGTACTTTATCTATATTTTTATATTATTATATTTTGTCTGTTTGTTTGTTTGTTCGTTCCGGGTAATCTCCAAAACAGCTGGATCTATTTTAACGGGATTTTCGGGAATTGGCAGATAGTCAAAATTATAGCGGTTGACATATTCTATTTTATTTGTCCGCGGCTTCGTACGCATTGCTATTTCCAAAATGGTTGGACCGATTTTCACGGGGTGTTCACTGATAGATAGCAGACCTCATAAAAAGGAATTTAGGTTTTTTATTCGCTTTCGGCTCAGTGGAATGTCCGTAATGCTTTCAACTGATTTTCACGGGACTTTCCCTGGCAGATAACTCACCTTATAAGAAGTGACTTAGAGTATTTTATTTTGTTACTCAAGACTTCGTCCGCAGTATCCTATTATCTCCTAATCGGTTGGATCGACTTTAACGGGCAGATAACTAGCGGGATTACGGGCAGATAACTAGCGGGCTCGGAAGACGTTGTCCCACCCCGATAACAAAAAGAAAACCTTGACAAATTATACCTAAACCTATGAATCATTCTACTGGTGAAAACGGCATGAAAATCCGATCTGTAGTTTTTGACTTTATCACAAACAGATAAATAAATAGACAGACCAGAGGACTTTCTTTTTAACAGACTTCGAAAAAGGAGGAGGTTACATAGTTGTATATATTTTTTTTAATATATGCTAATCGATATTTTCGTCAATTGTGAACCGATTTTAATGATTCTTTTTTATTTGAATTAGTACACTATGTAGTGAAGAACTGCTACCTGTACATCCGTCCGTGTGAAATTGATCAAAAAGATGTTACATCCGCGTGATACGTGTGCTTTACTGGACTCCAAGAATAAATATACATAATTGAAAGTCATATGTTTGTATGTAATATGAATTATATCATCCTTTTGGTCAATTTGGCGGCCATATTATTTTATTTGCCGCGTTTGCGTCTAAATAACTCAGTAATTATAGCAACGTGTAAGAAAAACACAATTATATCGACAATATGGGCATGATATATCTATATAATAAAACACATATTATTCGATAATGTATAGTTTAAATTTTTCATTACTTTCTTATATAGTGTTAATGAGCACTGAGTGTGGTATATAGTAGGTTGAAGTTCCAGGTATGTCGCTGACGATAAATCCCACCCCATTCGATATACTATTGGTATTCATATATCTAATGTACACATTACATGTTACAGTAGATGGTGTGCGTGTCGTAGTTACAAAGATTTTTGAAAAAGCATTACTGCAATGTACACACTCACTCACAATTATACATTTCTTTAATACTTTTTAAAAAAGCGGATCCCGCGGGTAACAGCTAGTCAATCTATATAAATAAAAATGAATCGCAAAATATGTTGCTAGTCGCAAAACTCGAAAAATAAGTTTTTTTTTGCCTTGAAACCTAGGGATAGTTTTTATGAAGAGAAAAATTGAAAATTATAATTGATATTTAACACGGAAGTAGTTGCGGGCATAACTAGTTTTAATTATGATTTAAAATATGTAATTTTTTCCAAAAGACAAAAATGGAATAAACTTAGTAATACAATGAAAAGGTTATGTTAATGTCAAAAGGCTATTATAGAGTGGATCAATATGTGAACGATAGTGATGTCTGGAATTGACTCATCTCTGTGCATCCATTAAAAACGTTTGTGACATTTATTATTATATAGAATATATTATTATTCTAAATATTATATATATTTGTTAAAAAGATAAACCAGATCGAGTTTCTTGCCGGTTCTTCTCGGTGGCTGGGTTGTTTTCCGAACCGGTGGTAGTTTTGACGTTCATGAGTGCCTTCTTAGGGCCTAAATTGAATAAAGTGATTTTGATTATGTAACTCTATTGGTAGTATTTACACCTTGAACTACTTTAGCCCTTTTGTTGATTTCTTCTTTTCGTAGCTCTTCGTATTCGCTTCGATCACCGGTCAAAATAACTGTTTTCCGCCGCGCCATGACTCTTTTTTATATGTAATAAAACGAGGAATGGAAATTTCTAAAATGCAATATGATTAATATATTATGCATTTAGTACAGCCGATATCTTCAAAAATACTCGATTCATGGAAATTTTAGAACTTATTTGTTGACAATGCACCACGTAATAAGGTTTGAATTGATAAGTCCAGGCATCGATGCGTTGCTACGATATCTCATTTGATACTACGAGTATATAATGTCTGTACAAAATTCTAAATTATTTCACTGACTTTTTATTCCTCATAAATAAATAATAATTTTACATACTAAAAATCACAAGACAATAATTCGTTCGGGATTTTAAGTTCACGAACTAATTATGTATTAGTTAAAGAACTCAATATGTATCATTGAACTGTTTATAAATGTATTTGTGTTGTGTATTTATGGGCGTGATATATGTATTTTTTTATAACAAGGTATTTTTTTTTTTCGGTATACGTACAGAACTTCACGATGTTTCCTGAAATGCATGTTTGGGACCTTCCAAACGAGGACGTCGGTGGCCCTTTCAACGCACGTGCCCTGAATACTCCTGAGGATGACGCTATTGTTAAAGCAATCAAAGCTTACATGTCTCTTAATGGCAAGGGAATACCGATACTTCGATCAGCTATGCCGCCTACTATTCCAGAAGAGTCTGAAAATAATTGGGAAGTTATAGATTACGTGGAAATACCAAAGCCCGAAAAATTATCTTCTACATAATTTTTATGTGAAGTTATTATTTGAATTATTATTGAGAATAATTATTACTTGTGTATATGAACTGTTGTCGTCTTGCCAAAATGTATTTTTAAGTGGTTCTTATTACCGAATAATTACAAATATTTTGTGACTTGCATTTAATAGGTTATGTAGTTATTTTCAGTATTATGTAATTTTAAGTGTGTTATAGTTGTAAGGTTTAAATTTATATTTAATTCTAATTAAGTTGTGTTGAAGGTTCTTTAACGCGCAGCATTTATAATGAAAGCATCTATTGACTACTTTGGCTTTGGATTTTTTGTTACTATAGTGGTAATATATACATACATTATTAGGATCGTGCTTCACTGAAAGCCCGTGTCAAGTAATGCTAGTTGAAAATCCAATAATTAGCCTGAGTTTTGAGTACAGATTTTTTTTTATTGACACCGTAAAGTTAGTTTGAGGATTGCATAATTTTTAGTATCCGTCTGACAAATATTTACCCCAAAAATCGTTTGGTTTATTTTTAAAAGTGCTATTTCAGAATCCTTATATTCAGTCACATTGATAGATGTTACAATTATTATTGAAGGATAATCTCTAACGTGATAAAAATATACTTTCTATAAATATAAACCTGGGCTTTTATGTGGGGGCACGCGAGGCACGCAGCGCCCTTAAAGGGAAATTGGAAAATACCGAAAAATTGCTATAACTTGATTTTCGATCTTAAAATATATTACAGTATATTACTATAATATGACGCAAGTACACAAAGTAACAAGGTGTATATTTTTGCACTTTTTGAGATATAAAACATTATGTACTTGCAACTTTCGAAAATTAGCATGCTCCAAAAAATATGTGACAAAAATAGGCCTTTATACGAATATATACGAATGTTACAAAATGTACATTAACAATCAGTAACAAAATCATTTTATGTTGATAAATCGTCGATATCTAAAATAAATAATTCACTAGTCTATTTTACGATGTATATAATTCCGATAATTATAATTAATCCTAAGTATATTGTTTAAGTAATTATTTATCAAGTTTTTTTTTTTTTAAATAAACTCGTGTCATCAAATTTCTGTAATCGTTTAAAACAGAATAAATGCTTATTATGTGCCGTCTTGTCTTTTATTTCCTTGTGACAACGATTTATTCGCGTCCATGTCTATTAATTATCATAATTTATGGATTGCTTTATGTAATAGCGTTTGTTTCGGATAATGTATACGTAACGTTTAAGCAGTACGTTAACAATGATTGAGTGGTATCGCGCGACGCATTCGTGATGGCACGTTTAACGCTAGCATATTAATGAAAAGGTTTCTTTGATTTATTTGTCTACCAATATAATACACGAACTGCTTAAATTTACATTTTCATGAAAGGGATGTACATCTTATAGGCGCGGTGTTTATATACAATATCTATACATATAATAACAATGTAAATCTAACGTGTCTGCACTTATTAAATAGATTTTTGTGAAAAAAATTGTTGCAGGTGTATTGGAATAAGTAATAAAATACATTTCAATCATTTGTAGAAATATCTGTTTGTTTGTTTGGACATGATTCACTGCTAAAGTACTGCGTTCACGATAAAACCTAAACAAAAATCACAAAACGTATCCTCGAGTAACATTTAGACCTGGTTTCATTACAATCAGTTCACTCTATCAAAAGTTATTGTAATTTTAATGACGACGCGACTTATGTACGAGAGAAAAGTAGATAAGTAAATGGGCTGAATACATTCAGATGATTAGTCGCTGTTTTTTTACATTAGAATCCACGCGGACGGAGTCGCGGGCACAGCTAGTGATAGAAATAAAATAATAAATATCTGCCGTTGTGCGCTCATCACGTAAAAAGTTATACTCGATCAAAATATCGATCAAATTTTTTGGTTTTACTTCTTGGGCACGATAGTTTCATTTAACATAACGTTTAAAAAGCTGCGATTTTTATAAGCACTACTCGTTCTGCGATGCGTGAAGCGGGGCAAGCGGTGTGGGGCGTATGCGCAGGAGAGAAGAAATAAAACGATATAATTGTTTAGAAATAAACGTAAGCAAAGTATATTTGTACTTGTAATTTTTTATGTCTTTTCCTCTGCACATAAAATGTATTGTTAAGATAATAAACAAAGTATTAGCTCACGGGTATCAGCTAGTTACATTGTAATGTAAGAACCGCTTAAATCAATACCTTCACAAATGGAATTACGGAATTTAATCGGTGTTTCAATAGTAACGATGTATGTATGTATGATTGTTATTGTAACGATATATATATAAAACGTTTGAGTATGATGGTGGACGGATATAAGAGTAGAGGAAGACCGAACAAGGTGTGGATGGATTGTGTGCAAAATAATATGTGTATAAAAGGTGTGAATACTGAGATGACATCTGACAGGAGACAGTGGAATAGGAAAACATGTTGTGCGGCCCCTACTTAAATGGGATAAGGTTAAGATTATGATTTTGTATTTAAAATAAGTTCCGATTGTCAAACGATAGTTGCTCAGTACTTAACTCTGTTTATTAAGCATCTATTACTAAAGGTTCAAAACCTGCAATGAGCTGGGCTTTCGGTGAAGGAAAAGATGGCGATGAAACTATACATGGTTGAAAATCAATCGTTAAATATGTGTGTTCCAGATGAGTTGTGATTAAACCGTAAATTAAAACTTTTACGGTGTTATTACAAAAATGTTAAATACGTATTGAATACTTGCTTTAAAAGGTTTCGAATAAAATGCACCGCGGTCGCTGAATGTTCGCCATCTTGCTCTTTTGTCTCGCTTTGGTTACGTTAGGTTAGACTTGCGATCAAAAAAAGTAATACCCCAGGAGGGTACCGCTGCCACCGGTAGCGGAGAATCCCTCCCCGAGCCTTCGGGCTCGGGCTGCCCTACGTCTTCTGGGGGGGGCAAAGTTTTGCAGAAAACCACAGTAACAAAGACCAGAGCAAGAACACGGACAACTGAGAATGCTAAAAATACGATGACATTGGCTGTACGCACACGGAGAAAGGTTTTGACTACGGATTTATCGGAGAAAGCTTCTCCCCAAGATGTAATGTCAGGGGGCAGTGAGGACACTCCGGTTGCTGTGGCGGTTGAAACTGAGGGAACCGATAACCTTGAGAACGCTGACATGGAACGTCAACGTGACAGGTCAGCTTCCCCCTCTGACTCTGACTCGGAAATACCGGTGACAGGTCTATGTACACCTGTACCTAAAAAAGGCAGTGGTAAACCCGATACAGAGCATTACGTAGGGCTTATCGAAGGTAAGGCGAACGTTAACCGCCTGGAGAAGGAAGAGCTCCGCCTTAAAGCGGATCAAGAGATAGAGGCACTGGCATCGCAGGCGCGACGCGACCGTGCAGCGAAGAAAGTGGCAGTATCGAATAACACTCAAGAGCAGCCTACTGTCGAGCTGAGGAAGAGGGTGCTCAACGATGTAGAGGTTGTGATGTGCGTTGCCAAGAAGTCTGGACATCTCCAGGGTCTGTGTATACGGGCCCTTAATGAAGCATCCGCCTCGATTGTGGAAGCAGTGGAGGAATTGTGTACCCGGACTACAAGTGAAGAAGTGCAGAAGCTCCAAGCGGCTTATCTGAAATTGGAGGAAACCAATATCAAGCAAGCGAACGAACTGGAACAGGTACGGAAAGAGCTCGCAGCGCTAAATCAGGAGGTTAACAAACTGCGTCTTTAGGGACTAATAGTTACTGACAATCCCTCCAATAGTACTGTACGGGCAGATATGGGCAGAGAAGAGAAGGAGGAGCTTCCTCCACTACCCCGACGTCGACGGCCAAGACAGCGGGACGTAGTAGAAACAACGAGCCTGGATAGGAGATTCGAAGAGCTGGCGGACAAACTAACTGTCCAAATGGACAATCTCCTAAAGACGCGCCTTATAAGTCATGGTCCTTCCACAGCTACCCCCGCACCCTCCGCTTCAGCTGGCAAGACCAAGAAGAAGAAGGGGAAAAAGAAGAAATCCCTTGCAGCGAGAGCAGCAGAAGCGTCAGGTTTGCAACCAGCGTTATCCGTTCCCGCACCTCCAAGAAGCGAAGAATGGTCAACGGTAGTGAAGGGCAGTGTGAAGAAACGTGCCCACATAACTAAAAAGTATTTGCTGGAAAAAGTACCGAAGCTCACCGTTCCGCGATCATCTGCTGTAGTGTTGGCACTTCAAACCAGCGCAGCAGAGCGTGGAATAGATTATGGTAAGGTGGTGAAGTTAGCTAAGGAAAAGGTTGACCTGGCTAGCTTTAATATTCCTTTTCTTAGGGTCAAAGAGACAGCGACTGGGGCACGGAAACTGGAAGTACCTGGTGCGGCAAGTGCGGAAAGAGCAGATCGCCTAGCAGAGAGACTGATCTCGGTATTTACTGAGGCTCTGGGTGAGGGAGTGGTGAGGGTGTCAAGACCAATCAAACGAGCGGAATTGCGCATAACTGGACTTGACGACTCAGCCACAAAGGTAGAGGTTGCAGTTGCTGTTGCACAAAAAGGGGGATGCTCCCAAGACCAGGTTATGGTAGGGGAACTGCGACGGGCTTCAACGGGTATGGTTACAGCATGGGTTAGCTGTCCGGTTGCAGCCGCCAAGAAGATAGCCACTGAACGTAGATTGCTACTGGGATGGGTGGCTGTGCAAGCTACCCTGCTGCAACCTAGAGAGAAGAGGTGCTTCCGATGCCTAGAGACTGGACACATCTGGCGGCAGTGCATGGCTGAGGTGGATAGGAGCGAGCAATGCTTCCGATGTGGGAAGGAAGGCCACAAGGCCAGCAAATGCTCAGAGGCTGCACATTGTTCCTTGTGTGCGGATGCAATGAGGTCCGCAGATCACAGGCTAGGGAGTAGCGCGTGCATTTCCTCCAATAAAGGGGGAACTAGAATAGGCCAGAGAGTTCAGGTGCGAGGAAAGCCACTGGCTAGAACCGCACTAGAGGTTCCTATAAGAAATGAGGAAAGCCAGACTAAGACTTACTAAATGGCTTCGGAATTTTTGCAAGTCAA
>MU158874.1:425948-493671 GCA_015888305.1 Antheraea pernyi | reverse complement strand
CGCGATACTCCTGGTGGTCTTGTGGTAAAAATCTCACCCCAGCGCCAAAAGGTCGCGCGTTCGGTGCTTTACCTAAAGTTTTCTTTATCGCTTCGAAGTGTTTGAACCAATCGGGTAACGATTCTACAATTAGGGGCGGATATTTAGCCCGTTTTTGGGGTTCCTCCGGCCCGACGGCGCCACTTGTCTCAGAATCGCTAACAGCTATACTTTCTGAAGCGGCTCTATCGGCGAGCTCGCTCCCTGATTGGTTGTCGGCAGGTGGCTCTCTCCTGGTAACGCTTTTTTGCGTCGGTTTCTCTGAAGAGGTCGCTACTGAGTATAGTTTAGGCTGGCTATACCGTGATGAAGACCTCTGTTCACTCGGCGCACTAGCGCCGATGTTTACGTTCGTTGCCGTCGATCGGCTTGATGTCGGGTTCCGTGTGATTATCTTTGTTGTTGTTCCCGTAGGGGTGGTATTCTTTGCCGAAGGGGTTGTTTTTGTCGGAGATTTCGCTATTACTCTCCTCGGTTTGGGGGTAGCAATAGCTGGGCTCGGTGTTTCGGCGCTTCTCGGCGGCCTCTGGGGCTTCGGAGCGAGCCCACTAGTGGATGGTTCTATGACAGGGCTCTCTATTGTCTGGCTGGTCGTGGGGTGGGTCTTGGGGCGCACCCTTCTTTCATCCTGTGGGTCATCATCTTCTCTGCCGCGCCTGGCCGCCCTTCCGAGAGGGCTTTTGTCCAGGGCGGGTTGCAACACGTCTGGGGGATCTAGCACCCCCTTCTTAGCGAGATCTAGCGCTCGCTGATCTACTAGAGAGGGTTGTGTTTTGTCTATTCTGGCTTGCTGTATTCTCAAAAAGAGGGCCATCCATCTGAGTAGGCGATCAGAAAATGTGTTTGTCCCTACATAGTGTGCTACCATTGTGAGGTCTTCCTCAAACTCATCCAGAAGCAAGGGGTCGACGGTCGCTTTCGTCGCGCTCGTGACTTGAGCGGTCGCCTGCCTCCTTGCGGGGGTGGGCGTGGGTCTAACCTCTGCGTCTGGGGACGCTGGTTGGGGGCGGCGTTCGACGCTCGGTTGCTCGGGTTGTGTGCATAGCTGGGGTCGTCATTCGGGGTGGTTCGGTGTCAATGTTCGATTGCTGGGGTGTCATTGGTTGGCCCTGAGAAGGGCCTTTTTTATACATACCACCTGGGTGATTGTCCATGGTGGTACTAGGATATAAAACTGTACGTTCGCCGCAGTGCAGCCCTGAGTATATAATAATACCCGGCAGTCATATACTTGGATGTCTTGTCGGTCTCAGTAATCACAAATGAGGGTTCGCAACTACTGTAACCGTGGAGCGCGTAAAAGGACTCGTGCACCATACGAACGCGACGTGGGCGGTCCGAGCGCGGTGCAATTAATTCGAAACCTTTTTAAACCAAGTATTTAACTTTTTTGTAATAACACCGATAATTATTAAAAAAGTAATGAGTAAAAAAGAGTAAGCTACTCTTTTTTCAGCTAATCATAAATGCTCTTTAAGCTAATCATAAATGCTTAGAGATAATAATGCTTACTAAATAGGATAATGATTTTCATAATTTCATCCTTATCAACCATATATCAATATAAATGAAATTGTTATTAACATTACAAATACGAATGTGAGTTTGTTTGTTACGCTTTCGCGCCTTAGGAAGTCGAAACATGTTCCTGCTTACTCGCTTTACTTCGTCTACCCTTCCCGTGCATTTAGTTAATACGTTTGCAAAAAGGTCAAGGTTTTTTTGAAGTTATACTCCGTTTGGCGCGTTAGGGAAAAATGATGAGAGTAAATTTTTACGATGCGCGCGCACACCGTCACGAAAAACCGGACACCCTGAAGTTAGCTATAGTCAACATTTTGTTTCTTTGTATTTGTTGTTTGTATTACTTTGTATTAAAACTTTCAGTGTATTAAATACTTTATTTCTATTGTTAGTGTCGTTTTTTCTACAAACGTAGAATAAGACGAAAGATAAAATTTTTGAAAGATTTTTATCTTGTTACGTCAAAGAAGTATAACTTCCAACGCGTGTACATAAGTACACACAACTTTTTTTTTATCAGGGCGGTATAACGTCCGGCGGGCCCGCTATAATCTATGCATTATTATTTTTTATTTTTTTTGACCCGACAGGGTCTTTACAGCTTCACCGGACTACTAAGGTTGGCCCTTAAGGCACTCAACCGATTTGGTTTTTAGGTAACATACACAAGGGCGCACGCGCACCTCGGCTAGGGCTGTTACCTGGAAAAACTCGCGTCTGACCTAGCTAACTATTCTAAGCTATTCATACATATATACATTTGTGAACCATACAATCGAAATTGCATGATTCACAAATGAATACGTGTATATCGGAATGAAACGAACTAAAACTATTCGATTCAGTTCGTTGAGGGAAAAAAACAAAACCCTCCCACCATGTGTATGTATGTGCACGTGTGTGAGAGAGATGATCTCATATGTGTGTTCAAGTGATGTAGGTGAGTCACTGTATCGCGATAATAATATCACGAGGGCTCCGCGCGGGGACGACCTAGGCTCGAGATATTATTGAGAACCGCGAAGTGTGCGGGAGCTAATAGGGATCGATTACAAAAGCGTGGGCGCAACACGCATTTTATAAGATTGAATTTAAATTTACTAACGGTGACGGCACCGAAGTCTAAAAATAGACATAACAAAAATTATTATTATTGAACGGTATTTTTAGGGGAAGATAGACGTAAATACGCGAATTTACTCTATCTTATATGAGTTATTTATTTGGAACGGCTGCCCAAGCGAGCCGTTGTAGTGTAGCCGCGATGGCTGGGAACCTATGTATCGCCGTTACGGCGCCTAGTAGAGGATTTCGGGCGGTCTCTTCGTAAGCCGAGATCTCCGAGATCTCGTGAAAAATGAGTAGTTGACCTGCGTAGTCTATACTCGATAAGGAGAAGGAATAAGCGGGTGATCCTGTGAAGGATTAGCCGCCTGGGGTCTGCGAATGGGCTGGGACGCGGGCTTAGGAGCCCACGGAGCCTGAGGGGCCCGGTAGGGGCGGAGGGGCGCGCTAGTCGCGGGTACGGACGCTGCCGGTGCACGAGATGGAGATGGGAAGGTCTCTCGAGACAAGAGAGGCGGAGGTCGGGGGTGGGCGGGGACGGTTTCCGTCTTAGACGGCGACGCCTGCCTGGGGTAGCGAGGGCGCTTTGAGCGTGGGGCGCGGGGACATCGGCGATAATTCGCGGTATGACCCACGCCGCGGCACAGAACGCAGCTCGGAAGGTCGGAGGAATCTTTGGTGCGAGAACACTCCTTGGTGGAGTGGTTGCCGAGGCACTTAACGCACCTGGACTTCAGGAGACAGTTTCGTGCGGAGTGTCCGTACACCTGGCAGTTGTGACACTGCGAGAGCACAGACGTTTTTCGCGGCGGCTCGACGATAACGCCGGAGAGGCCGCAGAGGGACGTGAGATTGAATATCGCTTTCCTTTGATGGGTGCGATCGAAAACGACGAGAACCATGTCATATGGGGCCCTGGTGCGCGGAGAGCGCATGCGATGTACCTCTCGAACAAGAAACTTCTGTTCTTCGAGGTCGTCGGAAATGTCGCAAGTCGGGAGTTCTGACGGGACCCTACGGACCCGTAGTTTACGCCCCTCCTCGAGGGAGTGCGTGAAGTATCCCTACTGGTTGTCCCGAAGGAAACGAGTCAGGTTACGATGGGTGGTGGAAGTTGCTACCTTCACCTGAATACCTACAGCGGTATTCACAGCGGAGGTGTAAGGGATTCCTGCCGTTTCCAACAGGCTTGAAATCCCAACCCCAAGACGCTTTGTCTTGGATCGTAACGTGTATATCTTCTCGCTCCCTTACTATGAAGGGGGCGGGGAAACCGCATCAGGGAAACCCCTCTGGCGGTGGCGTCTTCTCTAGCCGCTTCGACGGCCGGATCTATTTTTCCGAGGCTGTTTCCTTGTTGGATTTGCCTCTTTGGTTTTCGTGGGAGTATTTAAAAGGTGTTTCTTATTTTCCAGAGTCTGGGCGTTCCAATGTGCAATCCTTAGCTTTGCATTATCCATTGGGATTGATGTATTTAAGCATATCCCCTAGTGCGCTAGAGCGTCTCCCTTTGTCGTTTAGTAGGTTTTTCTTGACCATACTGCTTATTGTGTCCCATTGCGCCGCGAATTCGTCGTCCGATTCGGTGGCGAGGTGGATGGCGACTCCTTTCGTCTGTTTCTTGGGCTGGCGTCGCTTTGCGCCTCCCATTGGGCGTCCTGTACCCGCGTTTACAGCGCCATTAACCGGGGCCATAAGTGAAGCGTGAGCTGTTTCTTCAACTGTATTGTGGGATACAGTCTGGCGATCTTGTTTCCTAACTTTCTCGACGGGCTTATGCAGCGCCACCATGCCGGCTCGCTTATTGCGGGCCTCTCTGCGGTATACCGGGCAAGAAGAATAATTTGCCGGGTGGGGTCCTCCACAGTTCGCACAAGTCGGCGGTTGGTCCTGTGGCCTGTCGCAGTCCCGCGCGAAGTGTGGGCCGCCGCATCTCACACACTTCTGCTCCTTATGGCAGTTAAAGGAGCTGTGACGGAACTGCTTATTTTTCTTCCCGCGCCATGCCTCGATTTTAATCCCTCTAAAGCATAAGAGTTCATCTATGTTGTAGACGATAGACGCGGCATCTCCGTCTTTCTTAAGGGCTACAAAGAAGACGCCCCCGGGGCGCCCGCCTCGAGCCTGGATATACTTTGCGGATTCGACTTTAAGTCCTTTCGCATTTAGAGCGGTTTTCAAGTCCTCAGGGTCAGTTCTGGAGGATAGCCCTTTGATGGCTACCTTGAGTGATTGCTCTTCCTGTAGGGAGTAGGAGTACCATCTAACTCCCTCCGTTTCCTCTTTGTCTGTGAGGTAACGTTGCACCAATCGATATTCATTCTCATCTTCGGGGAGGAAGCGTACTCCGTTCCCGAAGGGGCAAGCGTTCGCTGTTCTGCCTAACCTCTTTGAGATTTCTGTCAACTGTTGGAAGCAATCAGGCAATTCTTCGACGACTATTGGGGGATATTTAGTTGTGGATTTCTCTATTATTACAGTTGCCTCCTTGTTAATCGGGGCCGTTGCTGTAGGTTTCGGTGGGTCTGCTTTCCGATTGGGCGGCGGTTTTTGCTCGGGTTCCGTAGGCGCTCTGATTGGCGGAACCGGCCTACTAGAATTAGTGCTAGTGACCGTCCGCGTCTCTCTTGATGTCGCTGCGGTCGCGTACGACCGTGCAACGGTGGTCTTCGTAGTTACCGGCGTCTTATTGATCGGGCTGCCAGTTGACTTGGCTGCGCTAGTAGACGGGCGTGAGTACGTCTTGGCCGAGGTTTGCGGCTTTTCTTGCCTGTTTGGTGACGGGATGGTGATTCTCGGTCTATTCGACGGTTTGATGCTGTCTGTTTCAGTTGAGTGCGACGATGCTTTCGTCTTTTTGAGGCGCTGTGGTTGTGGGGATGCTTCTGCGTCACTTGCTGATGACAGTGACGGGTCTCTCTGTCTGGTGGCCGGGTGGGTGCGGGACTTGCCTCGCCCCTCATTTGGGTCGGAGTCGCTTTCTTCTCTTAGCCTCCGCTCCGGTCGCCCTACTGGGCTAACTGTGGATTTCATAAACTGTGGTGGCATTTTTAGGCTTTTATGCATCTGTGAGAGAGTTTGCGCGTCTTCCATAGTTATGGGAGACCCTTCGGCTTCTGCTGCTTTTATGCGCAGAAGGAAGCTCATCCAGTGGCACGTATCTTTCAATAGGTTATTATTTTTCATAATATCTTTAAGCGCAGCACGATCACGTTTGTATTGTTCTCGTGCGGCAGTCAGTTGTGTCGCCTATACTGTCGATTCCTCGTCAGTAGATCACGGGGGCGGTCTTGTTTGTATCGGAGTCCTTGCTTGTGGTATGGGGGTCTGGATCGTTATCGGGGTTGTCTCAGAGTCCTTGCGTGAGCGTGGGTTCGTCATAGAAGCGTTATCAGAGTCCTTGTGTGTGCGGGAGGTCAGTGGCAGTGTTTAATCATGGGTTGGCCCGGTGAAGGGCCTTTTTTGCTGTTGCCCGGCGTTGCCATGGCAACAGGGCGCTGTTAGTATCACACCGCCTGTTAAAGGGGTCCGCGTCATGCGTTTGCGTAGATGAAAAATTATTTTCCATTCTCACAACACGAGCGCGACAAGACCGCTTACGACGGCGGCGTGGGCGTTCTTGGATCGTAACGGGGGGTGGTGGCCGGTTCTTTTTGCCCGAAACTGCGGAACTGAGGCGAAACGGGTCTAAAGGGCGCGGGTGTCGTCTTTGGCACTTTCGCTTCATCGACGTTAACGATTTTTTTGGAAGGCAGAGTGCCTTCAAGATCGGTCGGGGTTCTGGGGCTTATTGCGCGGTTTTCGGTGCGTGACGGTGGTGAAGCCATCGTCCGCAGGAGGGTCTTGCTCTATATCGGAGCCTGAGTCGGAGTCACAATCACGATCGGACGGGATCACGAAATTGTTTGAAGCGTCGATCTATTCCAAGAGCGGGCTTGGAGGAATTCGGGAATTCGGCGCGACGCTTCGCAGCGTACGTTTCGTAGTCGTCTACGAGACGAGGACATATCTCGGAAATGAATCCGCGGAGGCTGAGAAGTTCGCACTCTAAGAGGCGAACTTCGCTATCGGAGGCCATACCGGGGCCTGAGGAGGGGAGTGGGGTGGAGGAAGACATCAAAACCTCCCCGCCAGAGGGGCAGGGGGCGCGCCTTAATGAATTTAACGGACTATCCGAGTCCGGATCAAAGGGAGCTGTGGGCGATGTGCAATGCCTCACAGGGGACCTACAGTGCCTAGAGGGAAGCCCTAACACGTCTCTCTTCTCTTCAGCCGGCGCGGCGACACGACGACACGAAGAGCACGGCGACGCACTGAAAAGTGCGGTTTGAACGTACTGATATGTACGGTTTGCTACGTTCTGAAAAGAACGTTACGATTGACTAAAGTTCTGAAAAGAACCTTACGATTGACAATAGAAACGAGTAATCACGTAAATCCGAGACTCTCGATACGAAAAAAAAACACACGCGTAAAAAACACACGTCGCGAACCAACTGGCATGACGTCACGAAACACGATGTAAACAAACGTATCGAAAGTCACTAAGCACACGCGTCCGACAACCACGAAAGCCCGATCGGAACTCCCCTGTCTATGCATTATGAGCTGAGACTTCTATACTGTACTGCTACTGTAGTCCCGTGAAGCTGTTAAGATCTTGTTAGGCCAATAGCGTAGTCAGATCTAAAAAAAACGCTTCAGGTTATAAATCATATTTATCTGTCTGTCTCGCTCACACTTACAGGTCTTATAGGGAGTTGTAGCGATGTGCGTAAGAATTGTAGAGATGCATATCGATAACGGGATAGGTACGATCGATATGCTAAATTATGTTAAGTATTAATAGGAATAATTTTTCGCTATCTGAAAATAAAAGTTTTTAATTTATAAGTTAAAATGTTTGTTTCGACGTAATCATAAAGAAACTGTATAGATCGTAATGTGGCCCTGAAAAGAACCGTTTTTATCTTTACTAGGGATATTTCTTAGTTCTTCAAAAATGCTCATCCGTATCTTCCCCATCTGTGTCATCTTCCTGTAAGTTGATTATCAAAGGTGATGCTTGATCTCTTAAAATAGTTTTCCTTAAGTCCTTATCCTGGAGCTCCTCGGCATGCTTCACATATTTGGCTCAGTCTTCTTGAGTAACATTATCAATAGCGTTGTGGAGAAGAATCTCAGCAATGTTAAATGTATGATTTTTTGCAGCAACTTCTCCTTTGACTTGACTCCAGATGTTGGAGATTCGATGGAGTTATATGGACAGTGATATGGAGGCAGTCTTATCACTTCGTGACCCCTTTCATATGCCAACTGATCTAAGACATATATATAGCGATTTATATATAA
The DNA here is from genome assembly GCA_015888305.1 of Antheraea pernyi. Lineage (NCBI taxonomy): Eukaryota > Metazoa > Arthropoda > Insecta > Lepidoptera > Saturniidae > Antheraea > Antheraea pernyi. The sequence goes on along the minus strand of MU158874.1, from coordinate 485,691 downwards.
AATCAAGTACTCCTTATGAAAATAAATCGAAACTTGAAAAAAATATTTTTTTAATGTCCAAATGGGAAGTAACATTTTCAAAACTAAATTTTAGTAAATTAGACTTTTTTTAAAATATCAAAACGTAACTTAAAATATACTAGAACTTTTAAAATGGGTACTGCATTAGTTAAGAAAAAAGATCAATTTGTTCACACATGTCACACTGTGTTGAGGTCTGACGCTTGCCTAATTAGGTTTAGTTACAAGATATCGCATTAAATTGCCTCAATATTAACATGTATCATCCTATTTATAACAATAGAAGAAAATTCACTTGCGACTCCCCTGGTGTTGCTAGTGTCTATGGACGGTGGTTATCACATAACATCAGGTGACCCACCTGTTCGTTTGCCTCCTATGATATAAAAAAATACTGTTCTCGAGAGATAGGTCAAATTTATAAAGGTGCGAGCGAAGCCGCGAGCAAAACCCAGTAATACATATTTCTAATTAATTGTAAAGAAATTTCTCAACTCAGTTCTTCACGTCTTTATTTTGTAAATTATGCTCATATCTTGTATAACAACAGTTTTTATTGCCTTTTGTTCTTTCTTGTACTATGGAGTACTGGATTTATACACAATAATTATAGCCAGGTCAAAGACATTAAAACTACTTTTTGTATATTTGGAACTTTTATTGTGAGGGCTACTGTCTATTGTAAGTGAAGCCCAGTATATACACATATATCATTGGCAGTTGTTGGCGGAAAGGTATTTTAATATTAAGGATACCAAATTCTAAGGAATAGAAACGTTTCCTTTATTACATAAATATAATAAAACTGTATTTAACTATACGTACATATACTAGCTGTGCCCGCGACTTCGCCCGCGTGGAACCTTTTGTACAAAATAGTGATAAATAAAGCCATCTGAATGTTTTAATGCCTAGTTACTTATCTACTTTTCCCTTGTACTTACATCGCGTCGTCGTTAAAATTACAATAACTTTTGATAGAGTGAACCGATTTTAATGAAACAAAGACTAAGTTATTCTCGAAGATATGCTTTATTATTTTATTGTATTTTATTGTAAACCCAGTACTTTAGCAGTGGTGCGGGTTCAAACAAACAGACACACAGACATTTCTAACAATTTTTGAAATGTATTTTATTACTTATTCCCAGACACCTGTAACAATTTTTTTCACGAAAACCATTAAGTACAGACACATTGGATTTACATTCTTATTGTATGTAGAGTAGAAAATATACAATTTAATTAAATACATACGTAAGTTGCAAATCGAGCTTATGAAATGTGCAAAAAGAAACAGTATATTTATGATCTAGATCAAGAGAGTCCACCGTTTTTTTTTTAATAACGTGAAAAAATAATGAAATGATTATAGTACTGATAGGAACATATTAACAAGAAAAGACATTTATTATCTTTCATTTTTATAATGTCGCGTATTGATTTTATTGGATTTAATTCACTACATATTTAGCTTGTTATATGGTTTATCAATACCAGAAACAATTTGGTTAATTTAAGGCGTATATTTATTAAATCACAAAAATATAACATTAACTTTACAATGATATGGAATAATACGTTCAGAAAAACATCTTTCTCAAGAACAGTGGAAAACTTAATAAAGAAACAGAACAGAGATATAAAGACTGCGTATGTTGGTAAACTGTTATGAAGGGCATCATTTTAAAAAACAAAAATACCTTGAAATACTACATTTATTATTGAACAATGTCATTGATACGTTCCCAAAAATATTACAGATATTTATGCGTTCCTTGAAAAAGAGTTACGTAATATTATTTTTTTCAACAATCCGGTGCTACGGTATATAGTAATGAATATCCACTAATTATAGTTCAATGTTCTGTTTCAAAGATAAATACTTATCAATGAGGAACATCAGAAGGATTGCCTATATAACAAATACTATTTTTTTTATATTTTTTTATTGTTGCACGGCAAAATGACTGCACTATGCCTGATGGTAAGTACAGTACAATCCAAAAACAATGGCGACCACCGAGAGAGAAACTACCCAACGCCGGTCGCCGATATCATGCCGGCCTGCGTAAAAGTGGATATGCACAGGCTGATCTCGAAACGCAACTCACAGAAGCGAATCACTATGACGGCATATACATGGTGGTTCATAGTCAGTCAGGCTGTAAAACTCTACCACCCCGCTTTCGCCATTGCCTCGTTCGTTAATCAGCAGGGTGCACCACGTACAGGTGAGGTTGGCTTGGGTATCTCAAGTCTTATGATGTTGTCGAATAACGCGATACAAAAGGCGACTGCGGCGTGGATTGAAATCAATCAATTGAATGAATATGACGAAATAAATAAATATTTTCAGACGTAAATTTAGGTCTCACTTTGAACAAAAATTTATAAGTGACATTGGTAACATTATCGGCTGACAGTGAAGGAAAACATCGTGAGGAAACCTAAACTTGAGAACTGTTTTTGTAGTTCCCCTGTATGTGAGAAAAATAAAGAACTGTGGATTTCGCCAATACGTTGTGGCGGCGCAGCGTGATGATTATGTCTTTGGGGGCGTATTCATATAATATATATGTAATAAATTAAACACTGATTTTGCAATCGAGACTTTTAATAATGGACTTGTATATTGAGGAAAAATATATATCCGTCTGTCATAGAATATGTCGTTCATATTCAAAAAGAGCCAGTGTGCATAGACAATATTTAATGGCCAGCACGCTACATGTCCATAGCTTCCTACGGCAAGAGGCCTGTGGCCCTGCAGTAGGCCTCGTAAAGACTGAGATTATGATGATGATAATCCTTATCACACTACAGTAATGTTTTGGAAGTAACAAGTTAATTTCGAATATCATGGTTTTATTAAAAAGAAATCAATGCTTACAATTGACCTTTCTATCATGTCTTTTTTAACATTGAAGCAGTTCGATTCCTAGCACTACCACATGATTTATTGAATATCTTCCAATGCAGTTTTATTTATTATTGAAAATAATAGGAATGTTTCCTTTCAATGCAATTTCCCTCCAACTTTAATCTTATTTCTCACCTGTATATTATTATGAAGATAAGAAAGACTTTTCGAACCAAATTCAGGACATAAAAAACCTGAGATTTCCAAAGTTGTAACAGTCATTCAAGTCCTTTTGTAGGGGGTAGAGACACGCTGTAGCATGCGCACCTCCGAAATACTTATGGTGGCTTTCTGCTACTCTGGGGGACCGTGGAGGGTCTTCGAGAACCTTTAAAGTTTTCGTTCAGATCCAGCTAACAATAGTAAAGATAAAATGCACGTACCTCGTGATCTCCTTTCTGTTGCAGCTGGCCGCTGAGCTTTGATGATTCAGCTGCTGATTATAATATGATCGCCTCGATCGTTCGATGGAAAACAGAAGAATCCATGACACCTTTTTCTTTTTTGTTGACATTCACGTGCATGACTACCAAAAAGTTGGAGTCTCGATACCATTCATTAACTGAGATCTGAACGTCAACAATCGATTTATATAAAAAGGTTTTATTGCATAATGATGACGATACACACGCTGAAGCTACTTTGGCATCGACTTCTAATATATTATTAGGTAGTACTACAAATATCAATATATTTTATTTAATTTGGTTAATTTAATAATTCAGTTGTTTTTCGCTTTTTAGTGCCTTGTTAGTTTTTCACACCAAGGCGGTTAATTTTTTTTCTTAAAAAAATTTTATTTCTCCATTTTTAGTGTCCATAAATATCTATCTGGTTTCTAATGGGTATAATAAATCGGTTCCAATTTCACGATAATACGTATAGACGAAGTGAGTGAAAATCAAATAAACGATATTTTACCCCCTTAGGGGTTGAATATTTTCTTCAAATTTATATGGGACCACCTCTGAATATAAATTCAAATAAAAAAAGAATCACTAAAATCGGTTCATAATTGACGCAGATATCAATTAACATACATAAAAAAATACATAGTAACCTCCTCCTTTTTCGAAGTCGGTTAAAAAATAAACTGAAGTTAAAAAGAAATTCAAAATTAAAACTTGGCGACATGTATGTGATATCTATAACAGTCGGTCCTACAGCTTTCTATCAACAAACTAGTTTAAAGCGCCATCTGTTCGAGACTAATGAAACTTACAATTTATGATAATAAGCAACAATGAGAATAATGTAATATGAAATTAAAAAATACTAAATTATTCTATCTCTCGAGTTGGACCAAATTATACAGAAATGCCGTCTTTCATGAAGATCGATTGAGTAGTTTCGAAGTTCATCATGGACAAACATCATGATACTGGCGTTTTATATATTTAGATATTAATAAAGTAAATTTTCAAAAAAAAGTATTAACCGACTTCAATATCAATCAAAAACCCATAAGGCACTAAAAAGCGGAAAATAACTAGTTTATCAAAAATAAAACATATGAATATGTGTGCTACCTAGAGATGTACTGGAAGTCGGTACCAACCAAAATTTTTGTATTACAGAGACGCGAGAGTGGACTTAAACTTTGTACCTATGTAGATGATATGATTTTCGGTTTGATTGGCACCGACTTCCAATACATCTCTAGGTAGCACACATATCATATGTTTTATTTTTGATAAACTAGTTATTTTCCGCTTTTTAGTGCCTTATGGAGTTTTGATTGATATTGAAGTCGGTTAATACTTTTTTTTGAAAATTTACTTTATATAGTATCAACTTATTTATATTATTTATAATTACGAGTTTTTTTTAGATTGCAACTTGTTAATTCTTTTCGTTGGAAACATCGTTTGATATTAACATTTATACGATTTTAGCAACGAACTTTTGACAATAGACGATCTATCTATACTAATATTATAAAGAGTGGTAACAAAGAGGTATCATTGTTTGTGAGTTTGTGACGTTGTAAAGGGTAATCTCAGAAACTACTGATCCGATTTGAAAAAATATTTCAGTGTTATATAGCTCATTTATCGAGGAAGGTTATATGCCATATATCATTACGCTAAGACTAATAGGAGCGGAGCACCAATGAAGAATATTTTAAAATCTGGGTTTTTTTCCTCCTGAGAGCTTTCATTGCGTGTGAACGTTAGCCCAAAGTAACTATTCCACGCGAACGAAGTCGCGGGCAGAGGCTAGTATTCAATATAAAAAGACGATGTAGTCAGAGAGTTTTAAACTGTAATGACTTAACGAGGCATGCATAGAGACAAAAGCTTGTTTACTTTACTACATGCATAAATGTGATTTAATTAGAAATATAAACGAAAACTTATTTTTATTTATCTAAATTAAATAATTATAGTTTTTTTATAACATACCATTGTTGTACCGGTATCGGTAATTTTATAAATTCATACCAGTTTTCAAATAAAAAAAGAATAACCAAAAACGGTTCCCCCAGTCCAAAGTTATGAGGTAACAAACAAAAAAAAAAAAAAAAACAGACGAATGAAGTCCTCCTTTTTTTGAAGTCGGTTAAAAATGTGAACACCATTACAAAATAATACCTAGGAACAGACGGCATTGAAAATAGTTATTTAGATACAGTAGTGATAGTATGAAAATAATTCAAATAATACTAGTCTATTTTGAAATATTCTTTTCGATTCGCCACCAAAGACGAATTAGGGGTGCCAATTTAAACTGAGCGAACCTTACGAAAATCAAATAATACATATATTATTTTATTATTTACCAACATATTCCTTCGGAAATTGTAGAAATAATATGTAATAGTTGTAGGCAGTTTAAAAATTAAATAGTTTCAAATATACAGACAAAAACACACTCTTCTTACGTTGTTAGATCTGAAGTAGTAATCGAATGTATAGTTTTGAAACAGTTATAGTTGCTCGTATAATATTATCGAAAATCCTTCGAGCAGGTAGATACACAGATTCATGCAGAAACAATATACGTTCATTTATATTCTATTGCTATCAATAGAATCAATAAAATACGCGAATATATTATCAAAATAGATCTTTCATGATTTTCATTATACGCTATGTATAAGTTATGATAAAAAGTTTAGCGGGCATCTCTAAATTAAATTATGAAACTATTGTAAGAAACGTGTTATAATAATATAAAATTATTACAAAGTTACATTTACGTCAATGTTTTGAAAAACCTGAAATTTTTGAGATTACTTATAGGTGTATATGATACTGTGATAACTAAAATTATAAATAATGAAAACTCAAGTCGAAAATGGCCGTAAGACTGTCAGTAGCCGGTAAGAGTAACGGCATTTACTAATGTTTTTTTTTTATTACAAATACCATTGCATTTATTATTAACAATGTCGACAGACGCGTGACTTTGCAACGTTAGAACACAGTGTTCCAAAATAATTCTTATAGTACGGCCACTTAGTAAAAACATACTGAACTATTATTTTTTCAATATTTGAAATCCAAATACAGAATACTGATACTCTTACTTGGGGTTACCAACCATCCTACAAGAGCCGAGATGTCCCGTTTTTAGACTTTACTATAATATATACTATACTAGCGGGCCCGGTAGACGTTGTCCTGCCCTGTTTATAAAAAAAATATTTCACAAATTATATATCAAAACGTTCCTCATGAATCACTCTATACACTGGTAAAAACCGCATGAAAATCCGTTCAGTAGTTTTTGAAATTGCCCAACTCTCAACCGAACAACTTTATTTATAACATTAGCAAACTTTGAATTCTTCTTCGTCAGTCTAAATTGTTTCTAAGTTAAAAATAAAATGGTCACATGGATAACAAACTTTCGCACTCCACTTTGCACGCGTTAATGTAAATTTGATTTACCTCTCGGGAATACTAAATGTTTTCGATATGAAAGGTACCCTATGTCTTTTTCTATATGTCGGACAACGTGTTTGTAAAATTTTACGATAGCCGCTTGAATAGTCAAGGCGTGAAGACGTAACAAACAAACTCACTTTTCCATTTATAATATTAGTATGGATGAATTTTTCTGAAATATAAATAAAATCAGACAAAAACTAAATACTTTACATGCTCATGCTTGCTTGAGATATAAAATTTTAAAAGTAAACTCCCAGAAAATGGATGCGCTAAGCTTGTCCTCCCTAATCCGAGTATCGAAAATGCCGTGAAGTAATGATATGTTTAGACGTGCATAATAATAAATATTAGAGGTGGTAGAACCTCGCTGAAGCTATTACCGGTTTCAGCATGAATGGGTCGGCTCGCCCGGGGTAGTACCACCCTCTCACAGAAAACCGACCCCCCCCTCCCCCATTCCCCCTCCCCCAAACAGAAGGTGGTAACGCACTTGCGACTTTTTTGGTGTTGTAAGTGTCTACGGACGGTGGTAATCACTGAACATCAGGTGACTCAAATCTTCGTTTGCCTCCTATGATTAAAAAAAAAAATTAAGTATGAGGTTTCCGTGAAGAAGACTTTTTCAGTAATCAGCAGGATATGCATAATCATTGTATAATTTAGTAAGAATATAATTACAAGTTTTTTTTTTAATTGTAGCACGGCAAAATGACTGCACTGTGCCTGATGGTAAGCACAGTACAATCCAAAAACAATGGCGACCACCGAGTGACACATTATCCATCGCCGGTCGCCGCTGTCATGCCGGCCTGCGAGAAGCTGGATATGTACAGGCTGATCCCGAAACGCGAACCGCAGAAGCGAATCACTATGACAGGCTTTTTCGCCATATACATGGTGGTTGCGACCCAGTCAGGCTGTAGAACGCTACCACCCCGCTTTCGCCATTGCCTCGTTCGTTATTCAGCAGGATGCACCACGTGCAGGTGAGGTTGGCTTGGGTGTCTCAAGTCGTAGATGTTATTCGGCACCCTTTACACCCCAAGTATTATTGTTATAAACACGCAACGGAAAAAAGTTGTAAACATATATGTATACCATGTAATTGTTATGACTTATTAAACGACAAGTTCTTAACAAAGATTTACGTTGTTTGTGAAACCTTCAAAAATAAACGAACACAATTTTTAACATACACAAACGTGAGATATAATTATCTTTTAAATTGCGTGATTACCGATAACTGTAAGAGTTTAGTTTTAAACGAATGTAAAAGTGATTTTCATGATGGCGGTTCACAAAGTTTATTTAAAATAGTCACTGAGCTAGATTTACCCTTTTACTATGGTAATAAAAAACAATATAACGACTATCCACTTTGGATTAGATCCAACATCTTGGACGTAAACGAAATCATCGTTAAAATCAACACTTTTAACTTAATCTCTATTAAAAGATCCGCAGTATAATACTCTGTGGTAATGATTATGCAATTATACTAGTACTATTTTAAATACAATTCACAGCATTCTTCAATTTAATGTAAAGTGATGCCTTTTTCGTATTATTTACTTTCAAAATGTATTGAAAGATTTGACCTAAAAGAATATTATTTTCGAATTATATAACCGTCTCCTTTCTGCAAAATCATATACATCGATTTGATTATATTCATCCGTTAAACTACTCGTTAAGTTACTGTGTTGTTAGAACACACATAAATCTCTCTGATTAAATGTTTTACTTATACATTCTGAGAGCGTCAAATAATAAACTTTACGACTGACATATCCCTGTTGCTATTTTAAATCGGCATAATCCACCAGGTCTCCTTATATTTCAAAGCGACGGGTATTGATTACAGCACGTGAATAAAACATTAGATATTTAATTAATTTAAGTATATTTTATAAGTACCATGGGTTCCTTAAAATATTGGCACTGCCATGAATTTAAATATTTAAAAATTCTAAGTCGTCAACAGAATATATTTTGTTTGAGAATAAATCTATTGACGTGTCCTTCTTTATTTTTAATAAAAGATTGAGATTTGTATTTGTTTTTTATTTCTTATATTGAATTTAAATATAAATATATTATATAAAAATTAAATTAAGGGTATACCGTAAGGCTGGTATAGCAATTAAATACCCTAAAATAAAAATAGGTTTGTTGAGAAGTGACCCAGAGACATTTTTCTTTGTTGCTTCTCTCAGAGACGAGAAAATCAAAGACATGATCAGAATCGACGAATACAGGTCGGTTTCCGAAACCAATCATGTTTATTGTCTTAAGAATCTCTAAGACATATGTATCAAAAATCAGTCAAGTTCTAAACTGTACGAGTATATAAAATGTAATGTTCATATATACATAAATTACATACATATAACTTTAAAAAAAAACATAGGATAGGTGTGAATGTAACAAAAATGCAGCACTGTATATTTTTTATTATGGTTTAGTTACAGAATATATACATATAGTTTGTGTAAAAGTTAACGAGGTAAATTGCAACAAGAACGTCGAAGCTAGGCGAAGTAATTCAACTCGGTTGATCGGTAAACAACATGATTGCATAGTAGTTTATGAATTGACGATAGTTTCACGCAACTTCCAAACTTTAAACATGATTTCTATAGCCTTAACAAATGCTACTGTATATGAACTAAAATATTCATCGTATAGTACAGTAGCGGTTCGGGTGGACGTTGTTCTTTTTTCTTTTTTTTTATTAACCTGGGGAAATCCCTTAAAACCCCACGGGGTACTGACAAACTGTAATTGCTGCGGTGGCAAGGGATCGTACGGTTGTACAGTTGTCCTGCCTTGACAATAAAAAAAATCCTAAAATTCAACCGCAGTGTCACCTACCGATTCCAATTGTGAATCTAAACCATTCTTGAATCCACCTGAATGCTCACAAAAAAAATCTTTTAAATCTGTCCAGCCGTTTAGGTGGAGTTCAGACACATACACACAGACGGAAGAATTATATATATAAATATTTTTCTAGCTTTTGCTTGCGGTTTCCCTGGCGTTATAGTAGATTATACATATTCCTCGGGACTTCTACTTTTCTTGATCGAAAAACATTATGTCCTTTTCTATATTATGATATACAGATGATATTATGACACGTATTTCTAAAATATCATGATGATCGGATCAATTCTTAAATAAGTTAAGTGGCCACTTGGCCAGATGTGGTGACGGCAGTTGAAGTAGGCTCTTGGCTGAGTGATGTCCGAGAGAGGGCAGGCGAAGTGTGGGAAGACCAATGGCAAGATGGGTCGACGACATCATGTATATTGTGGGAAAAATTTCAACAAGACTGTCACAGAATAGAGAAGAATGGCGTAAAAGAGAGGAGGCCTATATTGGGTCGAGAAGATTTGTCCATGATGATGATGATATGCTATAGAAGATTAAAGACCGATACGTTATCTATTCATTCATCTTTTAAACCAGACTGCGGTCAAAATCATTGTCCTTTACAAAAATACGTAGAGCATTCGATTTAAGAAAAACAAAATACAAATCAAGAATTTACCTAAATATATTTACTTTTATCTTGGTATACTATTTGTGCCATCATAATGCTTGTGCATTTTAGTGGGTCCATCGTAATAAAACATAAATAAAGTTGTTTTTCAATGTTCGATACACGGATTTTTTTTTTTGTAAGTCCTCACCATACGTAAGGACAGGTGTACCCGATTAGTATTTGGATATTTTACCTACACCTCTACCGACACTGACATTAAGAATTGCTAGATATAGAATTGATTTTTGACATTATGATCATCTGTCCTTGTATGTTTAGGACGATTTGTAGTTTTGAAAGTTCATACAATACATAATAATTATGTCCGAATAAAAAGTGGCCACCATACACCAAGTGCAATACGTCAATGTAAAAAGGCACTCTTAGATGAGTCGTATTTGGGATCAGCTGGTATGTATACAATATCTAAGGTCGCACAGGCTCTAGTCGTGGTGATAAAGACGTCACAGACGCATTTTTCGCCTACTTAAAAAGGACTTTTTTAAATGTTTCTTACCTCAGAAATTCGTCGTTTGTACACAAATTTGGAATATTCTTTTTTTTTTGGAAAAGAGATATTTTCAAGATAGTCCCTGTTCAATTTCGTTGGACCTTGGAATTCGAAAATACACCATGGAATTCTTCAAAATGAAATATATGGAACATGTATAGAAATTCAGATATTGGAAGGTTCATGATAATTCAAAATTAGGTAGGTATCTCACTACGGTCAGGAACGCTTTGCACTGAGTTGCACTGCGAAGCCACAACGGAACTAATTTTTATATTTTAGTGTACTGGTTAGGGTTGTTTTTGTCAACTTCAAAAAAGAAAGAGGTTATATAATTGGCTGTATGTTTTTTATGTATATTAATTAATATTTTTGTATATTCTGGGCCAATTTGGATGGTTCATTTTTTTATTTCAATTGATTACATTCACAGATACCCATTTATATATGAAAACGTATTCTACACCTAAGAGGGGAAAATACCACTTATTTTGTATATGTTCCTTTTTTCACACCCTCAGTATAAATCATCTCTTACCAACATAATACACAACAATAAAAATTAATAACAAATGAGTATTAAAAACATAAAACAATCCAAATATTTCGATGATAACCACAACTGTACGAGTGAGATATCGCTTTATCTATTTAATATTCTTTAATAATTAATAATTACGTATAAACTGATTGTCAGACCGTAAAATATTTTATAGTATTAAGTATGTAATTATTACCATAATATCGGCTAAATTATAAACACGTGACGTATCGAATGTTAGAACATATTTATATGATAACATAAGTATCATAGTAGTTTGATATTAAACAAACCGATGACGCACTTTTCATGAAACTATTGCAAGGAAATTAAACGTCTTTTACCTTTACCTCAGGCGAGAGGTATTAGATTATTTAAGTAAGTAATAGTACTATAGGGGTATCTTAATTTGAATCTTAATATCTATGTACAAATCGATAGTTTGTAATGTTCTTAATAAAAGTATCACCTTCTAAAACGCGATATTCATTGCCTGTAAGATTAAACACAAGTCTACACATCATTTAACTTATGTTTCATACAGTTTAAAATGTTTTAAAACAAGTAGTATATTTATAACTTGTGTCTTTCACTTGCTGTGTGTTTATCGTATTTACCTATATTGCAACTTACTACTGGTACACAGGTTATCAGTGAGGTCAAATATATAAGTATTCATGAATACTTAAGTATATTACCGCTTCGAGCAGTATAAAGTAATATGCCAATTGTATTCCTTGTAATGTTGTAATTGTGATGTTGAATGTCGGAACTTTATAATTATGTTGTTTTTTTTTCGAACTGACTACGCTATTGACCAAGCAAGGCCTTAACAGCTTCACCGGACTACATTATGTTGATAATCTAGAGTGTCTGCTTAGTATAACGGTTAATGTCTTTACTGTGACGACCAATTAATTGTTTTGATTAGCACTTGATAAATTGTTATAATGTATGTTTGACAGATAAGATTAAAAGCATCCAATAATCTATTACGGTTTACGTTATTCTTAGGTCTTAGTTAAGAAGGCCTTTCCAACATTTGGTTAAAAAATTAGAAAAGAGTAAAATATAATCATGTAATAATGATCATTTTACAAATGTATATACGGGTTCTACAATATTATGGAAATAAAGAAAGAAAACAATTTTTAGCTTCGAAAAATAGTATAAGCATACAGGTATAATAAAAACGTTTCGTTGTGTTCTATTTTATCGTGAACATAAAACATAATCGAATGCATACGAAAGAAAATAAAATCAGCTGTTAAGGAAAATCAATGTTCGAAATAGCCATTCACCGCTTACACAGGTTATGATGACGTCAACCGGTTAACCGCAGATGTAAAAACCATTTTTAAATCTGACTCGTAGAAACAACTGACTGAAGCCGAGTCGCAACTACTATAGACACTTTACTGGAAGAATATAATTTTTATCTCTTTGTGTAAGGTAGTTGACAAAATGAGAATTAACGTTGATCTACTGACTTTCTATATTTGTGTGTACACGTTATTAGAAACGTTGAAATATTAATAGCCGCTTACTGCAAGAAAAGACAATAATTCTTACCCCTATAATAAATAAAAGCAAGTCAATGTTTTTAATTTAATTATGCTTAATTAACTTTTGCTGGTAATTTTGAGACGCGATCACCATTCAAAATACCTTATTATAAATTATATATAAATTATGAAAATATTATTCATTTTTAAATTACAGGCAGTCGTCGACTTATGTCGTTTCAAGTTATGTCGAACGTTGTTTTGACACTATTCCTCAAACACACGTCAATTGTTTCGATTTCTGGCATAGGAGAATTCACTATCGCGGGGATTACCCCGCACATGCCACGGATTTTGTTTAGTTAGTTCACGGACAACGGACAATCAAGACTTAATACATTCGTTTTTTTTACATCTTTGACAGTTTTTGTTTTTACATACATATTTAAGTGAATTTTAATCTAACTATGCCACCTAAACAAGACAGTAATAGGAAAGTGAAGAAGAGAGTAAGAAAGTCAATTACAATGGGGGTTAAATCTAAGATTTTAAAACTCAAAGATCGCGGTTGTTCGACTTCATCTATTGGACGAGAACATAATTTATCACGCACGACCGTACAAACAATATTGAAACATAAAGAAAAACTCAACAGCTCTACCTTCCGTCTCTTTAAACAGCACTATTATACAAAAAAGGAATGCTTTAATTTGTGAAATGGAAAAATTCTTGTACACTGGGATTCAAAATCAAACTCAGCGACGGGTTCCTTTAAGCTTGGCTATTATTCAAAATAAGGCGCTGAGTATCGTGGCGAGAATAACAGTGAATAAACAAAATCTTTTACTGCCAGTCGCGAATGGTTCATGCGTTTTAAAACGAGATATTCGTTTTATTACATTCGAGTGCAAGGAGAAGCTGATAGTGCCGATCATGTCGCTGCTCTGTGTTTTCCTGGCATATTGAAGGAAATTATTGAAAGTGGAGATTATTCGCCTAAACAAATTTTTTACGTGGACGAAACTGGTTTATTTTGGAAAAAATTGCCTTCTCGTACTTTTATATCGCAGGAAGAAAAGTCTATGCCTGGTTTAAAGCGGCTAAATATCATTTGACGTTGTTATTAGGTTCGAATGTTGAAGGTGATCTTAAATTGAAACCTATTTTGGTTTACAGGTCTGAAAATCCTCGAGCTCTCAAAAATTACGTCAAGAGTACTCTTCCAGTTATATGGAAAGCTAAATCAAAGGCATCGGTTACATCAATACTTTATGAAGAATGGTTTACTAAGCATTTTATACCTGAAGTGAAACAGTACTGTTTAAACAATAATTTGGCTTATAAAGCTTTACTCATTTTGGACAATGCTCCCGGCCATCCTGTGCGTATTGCCGATATCGATGTTCGAATCAAAGTTTTGTTCCTGCCTCCAAACACCACTTCGTTGTTACAGCCGATAGATCAAGGAGTTATAGCGTCTTTTAAGGCCTATTATCTCAGGAGAACTTTCTCACAGACTGTAAAGCCTAATGAAAAAGATGGCATGGAGTTGAGAGATTTTTGGAAAAGTTATAATATCTTGCAATGCGTAAAAAATATTACTGCTTCATGGGATGAGGTGACACCCAACAATTTGAAAGGAGTTTGGAAAAAGTTATGCCACATTTTTTTAAGCCATCTGAAAGTTCTTCATCTACAGATCAACCAAATATCGATGAAATCACAACTGACATTGTTCATTTGGCTAACCGTTTGCCTGACATTGCAATTACTGCTGATGATATTGATCTTTTATGCTCATATTCGCAAGAACTGACTGATGTAGATCTTATTGAATTGGAGGCACAAGTAGAAGAGGAAGCAATTGAGTCACAAGAAATAGCTTCTTATATTTGTAACTCTGAAAAAGAACTTACACTAAAAAAACTTTCCGTAGACTTTGCAAATTTGTAGAATGCCATGAAAATTTTTGAAGAAAATGATCCCAATTTTGAGAGAATTTTTAATGTTAATAATAAAATTTGTGCATCATATCATATGTTACCATGACCTGTATCATAGCAAGAAGAAAGAAGCGAAGCAATCTAGTATTGATAGCTTCTTTAAGCCAAAAGTTTATTTTATTATTTCTCATTATATTGATTATTAAAGTTTTATCATTATTATTAAAATTAATAACAAAGAAATACCAAAAATATCTAGCAATTTCATAATTACATATAAATTATTTTAAGAATTTACTTTTGATAATAAAGTATGTATATCCTTTGTTATAAATGCAGTTTTTTTTTTTAATTTTGAGTTCGTGTGGATTCGCTCCTCTAGTTTTACATGTAAACATATGAAAAAATATGTATCGACTTACGTCGTTTCGATTTACGTCGCGTATTTCGAGGACCTAACATGCCGTAAGTACGAGGACTGCCTGTATTTGTATAGTGTAAAAACACGTCACAGTTCTAGAATTAATAGAAAAAAAAACGAAAAGAAAAAAATATGCGTTTGTGCTATTTTGCATCATTTCTTGTTATACATTTTTGTTAAAGAATTTGCTGTTTTGTAATTTATAATAATGACGCAATAATAAGATCAATATCGTGATTTTCAGTGAGAGCCAATGATATTATAACTAAAGAGCTGTAGATACGTTACCTACATGATATTTCGACAAAACAAATGGCACGATAACGCACACATACGTAAAGTAATATTGTAACGCCACACTGTCTTAGATAAAATTTGGAAGTAAGACGGCATATTTTCAATATCGGTGGTAAAAATGTGAATTGCTCCCTTTTGCACACCTATTGGTTACTGCATAACACTTGGTTGTTTACATGTATCGATACTGTCGTCCAACAATTGCAATCGTGGGTGGTAACAAACAACGGATAGTCAACAGTAAAATAATGACGTCTTTAATCATTTGTTATACATTGCGTAGGAATAATACCTACATTACATTTTAATAATTACAGTAATTACGATTTCTACAATATCTCATAAGTCTACATTCTACTAATAATGCACAAACAAAGTTATCAATAACGGTGTTGTTAACTTGGCCTGCTATAAATTGCCATGAATGTATCGGACTGTTAGTACACATAATCAATGAGTGATGACCACAGAGAGACATATCAAAGGCTGCTGTTGTTGTCTCGTCGGTTTGTTATTAAACCTTTATGTTAATAACTTATTTACTTGAACATAAGTTGGTTTATCGCGATCGCGAAGAATACTGTTAACATAACAATATTAGTATGGGCACATGATTGATATAATATATCACAGTGTCTTACCACGTCAGTTGCTAAATATATATAAACAGATAGCAAAGTCCAAAGCTAAATATATTACGTCGAGCTAATACGTAATTTTGCACCATACGGTAAATAGTAATTACGAACGTTACTCTCCAGTCAGATATGAATGCTATCTTCAGCGGTTCATAATATTTTAAAACTATGTAATAGGTACTTCACAAATGGAAAACAACGCAGTTTGAAATACATGTGCGAACCGTATTATAACTATTCTAGAATAGTGTTGATAACATTGGAATTATTTAAAATACAAAAATAATTAAACGATTCAATGACAAGTGTAACTGATTAGCGGAATATTAGCAACTTCTCCATACAAATGTGGGTTTACGCGGAACCTACTTTACTGTTCTACCTTCCCGTACACGCTAACAAACGATTATTGTCACGGTTTTTATTAAAGTCAATATGTAATATCTAATCATTTGAACGTAATATATAGAAAAAAATACAATAAAATAAATCATTTGTCACTGGCATTATTGAAGTTAAAATTATGTTATAAAAACGTAGCAATCAATTTCGACCGTGCGTTGAATTCTTTTGTAAGATTTACATAGGTCGTTTTCATTACTACACTGTATGATGCTTACGTATATTAATGTGTGTTATCAATATATAACAGCCTGATATCTCATAGTATCAAAATAATTAACCAAGTTTCGTTCTATGGAAACATAAATATGAAACAATTTTGGTATATCTACATGTTTGTCTAATGAGAACGGACGTGCAATTTTCCTAATATTAATTTGTCATTGCGATGTATGTTCTGTAAGGAAATGTTTAAAATGTTATGGGGTGTAGAATAAAATCTAAGACTTGAGACATCCAAGCCAACCTCACCTGCACGTGGTGCACCCTGCTGAATAACGAACGAAGCAATGGCGAAAGCGGGGTGGTAGGATTTTACCTGACTGGGTCGCAACCACCATGTATATGCGAAAAAGCCCGTCATAGTGATTCGCTTCTGCGGGTCGTGTTTCGGGATCAGCCTGTGCATATCCAGCTTTTCGCAGGCCGGCATGACAACGGCGACCGGCGATGGATAGTGTGTCACTCGGTGGTCGCCATTGTTTTTGGATTGTACTGTGCTTACCATCAGGTACAGTGCAGACATTTTGCCGTGCTACAATAAAAAAAAATTTAAAAAAATCAGGTAAAACTGATAGGAGTCCACGGCCTATACGCTGTTTCCACAGTTGAACTTTGATTTTTAATATCTATATTAGAAATAAAGCACATTGTTTTATAAAGACATATATATGTATATATATATATTTATATCATACGGAGGCAAACGAACAGGCGGGTCACCTGATTTTAAGTGATCACCGCTGTCCATAGACACTACCAACACCAGAAAAGTCGCAGGGGAGAAGGGGAAGAAGATGGGTCTCCGGCGCTCTCACTGACCGAACGAAACGCAACAATGCAAGAACTGTTACTTCACGTCGATTTTCTGTGAGAAAATTTTTCTATGTGATTTCTGTGGGTCGGGTGGTAGTACTCCGGGCGAGCCGACCCATTCAAGCTGAAACCAGTAACAACAGCTTCAGCGTGGCTCTACCACCTCGACTAATTAATTAATTATATGTGCTGTTTAGTACATAAATAAATATCATTGGGTACTATTGCGTTTTCCTTATACAATTTTCTTTGTTGTTAAATAATCTTATGTTTAACAAGCGACTTACCCTTGCTTCGCATGTGTGCTATGTTCTAAAGTGGAGTTATATGCGTCTAAACGGTTTCGATCCATTTATTGGAGACTTGATAATTACAGTTCATCAAATACCTATCTCGAAATGATATGCAGTAAAGGAAAATTTTAATCAACATTAAATGCCCGATAGAACTAAAGTACTTAATTGAGTAAGGATTAATACCATATTTGTTCATAATGGCGTTGCGAATAACAAATTACTTTTTTATGATATACAAAAGATAAAGATGATTAATTTGAGTTATTATTAGGATATATATATATTTGAGATGTAAAATTCTATAGAACGTTATTCATATATAATTATAAGTAAGAGCCCAAAAACTCTTGACTTGAATTTATGTATTGGCTGAATTTATTAATTTTTCTCTACTTTGTATAAATATAATGTTATTATTGAATTGTAGGTCGGCTTTTATTTATTTTTATTTGGTAATTAATATACACCTTTCCAGAGATTAACCAAGACAAACAAGAGATACTTCAAATTTATTCCTATGTATAGATTACACTATTATATTTACCTCAGATGAACAAAACATAATTGTAGGATTATTTTTTTTTGTGACAATCTATTTAGGTACATCTGGAGGAGGTTCAAATCAAGCAATACATTTATTATACACATAGATGGCGCCATTGTGTATGTTATTTATAATAATTTATTACTAAACTAATTTATTATAAAGTAAAATAATGTTTAATAAAATATCATAAATACCACTTTAAATTACAAAATAAAACTAAATTATGAGCATAATATGTTAGGCTTTTACGTAATTATATACGGAATAGAAGCGAGATTAGATAGGTACGACATGAGATAAAGTATTTCATCTTATGAGATAGTGTTAATTATAAATTGAGAGTAGAAAGTGTTGACGGTGGGGCAGCAAGGCGGTGCGTCGCGGTGTCGCGGGCGCAGTGGGCCGAGGAAGCGCGTGCGTGCGCCCCGCGACCTCCTCAGCACCAGCACAATAGCCGAGCGGCCGCGCGACCGTCAGCCGGCACCGAACACCCGCGCCCGCCTCCGCTACAAGCGTCTCGTTTAACGCGCTCGCGCCCTGTATAAAGCAAAGTCGCAGCGCACACTCGCACGCAGTCACGACCCGGCCACGCTCATCCGTGCACTAGGTCGACACGCGCTTCACTTTACATCACCCTCGACTCACAATTATATATCATCTAGAGGGAAGCCGTCAGTGATACGTGTTTAGTGTAATGGCCAACCACGACTGGGGATACACTTGTGAAAACGGTGAGTTTACCTGTTTACGTTCCACTCGTAACGAGTTCAGAGGACCGGTTTGTTTACATAGTATAATAGCACGTGACAATGCATGTAAATAAACCAACTGAAACCGTCCTTCTTTGCATTTACCCGTTTCTCCAAAATCAAGTTCCGGTACATAACTCGTTTTTAAAATGAGTTGTAATTATTAAGTAGCCACTTCCGAGCAAGTCTGCGTAGTTTATACTACATTTAAATTTAATTTAAGAAGTTATTAAAAAAATAAATTATTTTAAGTACCTTCATCTAACACAGTATTGTAATTATCAATAAACAAACACTCTGTCATCATCTAAATGGGCATTTAAACAATGACTTACTGAATGTTTATACTGCCGACTGACTATTCTTGATGCCTCTGATATTTTCATCTAAATTCATTATCTGTTAACGACATATAAGTGTCTCTACCCACACCTCTGGATATCAGATGGTTTTTATATGATAAAGTTATTACCTTACGTTTTTTATCCAACAAAGCTCCATTAATTGGTGGGAATTTTTATTTTCTACAATTCATTTCAACTGATGTAATCAACAGTTCATTTAGTTTTTACTGCTTATAACATTCACTCCATCGCATAGCTCAATAACACTCGAACATCGTCAACAAAACGACACAATTTAGAGAAAGAGGTAACAAAAAATAGTTACTACGATGTTTTATCTACAATGGACATTACGAATACAACTTTTTTGCGATGGATCCTAAGAATAGGATCAAGTAATCACTTATTAGCTATGAATCGCGTGCAGTGATCGTTGGCCTACTTTAATCCTTTCGGTGAGCCGGTTTAATAAAAATTCTTTGAGCAAACACTTCTGCACCGTTCGTCTAGTAAGCAACTATTTGAACCACAACACAATAAAAGAGTAACGTGTGAGGTTACATATATACGCATTTTTATACACTTTTAGTAGTATATAAACCAAAATAAGTTTCATTCGTAGTTTCTTTATACGAATAATGAAGTAGTTAAATTTATATACAACCATTTAAATAAGAAATTAATATTTACTCAGTTGGTATCTCCTGAAAAAAAACTTAACAGAAAAATCAATGAAACGTCTTAGCATATTTCATTATTACCTAAAAGTTAATTAGTTAGTCTAATTATGTTAACAAAGAGTTTTTTATTAGTTCCACTAACGTAATCTATTTTTCTATTCAGAAGACACGTCGAAAATTTGAATTGATATTACTATGTAAAACGTTGTACGCTTGCTTTTATATTTGTCGTGTACATTAGATCAAAAAAACCCGGCACGGTTTCGTTTAAACCTTGAAAAATCGTGAGAACAATTACATTTCGAAGAAAAATTGTCTTTTAACAATTGCTTTTTATCTATAACATTATACATACATGTGTATGTATGCAACAATACAATAATAGTTAGATACACGAAGAACAGTTTAAGATTACTACAGATTATATTTAATATTATTACACCAAAGGATAGATAATATATTCATTTGTGCCCTGGTAATGTATAATCTTCATTAAAAATCCTTGTGTAGTAGAATCTCGACACACATATTTCAACAAAGTTTTATTATAATCTTGTAATTAGCATATTATGATACTATTATTTTATGATATATTATTTTATGATATGATATATTTTATTTTATGATACTATAAAATCATTCTCTCTATTCTTAAAGTAAATTACTACCACAATGATAAAAATACTTATTTTCCTAAAAACAAGCCTTGTTACATGCACCCAATTCCTCTGAGCACCTGAATATTATATTTATTTATTTAAATAAATATGAAATAATGTCTTAGTAATTTGTGAGCAATTTATACCATACCATTGCGGTTAACGTAAAACAAATGTTAAAATTCCAATTACCTATCATTTTACCTATAATTTTAATAATACATTATTGGCACATATAACACATTATATTAATAAGCACAAAGAAAAAATGTAATTGGAATTATCTATTGATTTTAAGGTATTAATCACTATTGAATTCGTTACAGTTTGTTTTTAAATAGATTGCTTGGTAGACATATATGTTTCAACAACTCATATATGTATGAATAGTTAGCTTAGCTTAGCTAAGATAGGTCGCGAATTGCATGTATCAGGCAACAGCCCAAGCCTAGGTGTGCCGTGCACCCTTGAGCTAGTTGTCAAATAAAATCGGCTGAGTGCCTTAAGCGCTCGCCTTAGTAGTCCGGTGAAGCTGTTAAGACCTTGCTAGGTCAATAGCGTAGTCAGTTCTTGAAAAAAAAAATTAACGCAAACCTATTTTTCGTTTGAGTTATCTGTCAACATGAATATCCATGAAAATATTAACAATTAAATAAGTAAATTATTGAGAGCATTGAACGGTGACAACAATCGTAAAAACATGATATAGCACACGCAGGTGTTCTAGTTAGTTCAAGTCGAAATTAGCCGCGATAGCAACATTTAAATACAATATAGCGCCTTAAGTTACGCATACAAAAATCTTGTGTTATAACCGCAATCTGAGCAAAAGCTTAATTATAAGGAATGTATAGACGCAATCTTCACGCCAAACTATGCCTATTCCGAATGCAAAAAAATATATAGGTCCCATTGACATATAAAAACCCAAGATGCACAGTCTCGAAT
The DNA here is from genome assembly GCA_015888305.1 of Antheraea pernyi. Lineage (NCBI taxonomy): Eukaryota > Metazoa > Arthropoda > Insecta > Lepidoptera > Saturniidae > Antheraea > Antheraea pernyi. The sequence goes on along the minus strand of MU158874.1, from coordinate 463,788 downwards.
AAACGTAGCGCTCAAAACCGGCCACAAAAACTCCCCAATATACATACGTGGTTATAGATTTTTTAAATTTTTTTTTTAGTTTATTGGTCTACAAAACTGACCATGTTATGATTGCACTCTTCTAGATGTAGACACAGCATGCATATAAAATATAGAGAACAGACATTAGGCGGTACACAAATTAGATAAATATATCATAAAACTAAAAACCTAGAAATTACATTATTTAAGTGATTTAAGAGTATTTTTGATAGAGGTAACAGAACCTGAAAATATATCAATCTCTGTGCGAACAGCGTTACAGAAAGAGGACATACGATATACTGGGGAATATTGGCCGATATTTGTTCTGCAATGAGGCGAGTAAAAAGTTTTTCTGTTATGGAGGCGACTACCCAAACGTGGAATCACAAAGTTAGGTAGTTATGCGATAAACTTTATTATTTTGTAAATTCAACCTTGCCTAAATGATTTAAAGTTGTTTTTACAAGGACGTAAGCGACGCTTTTAAATTACTGCATAATCCAAAATTATGAACTAATTTTTGTGTGCCGTCTGTGAGACGTTAAGTATGCATCTTGGGTTTTTGTATATCAATGATAGTTCCCCATATTATTACTACGTGAGAATCTTGCTATAAGAAAATGTCTCAAAGATTGTAAGATTGAGCCGTGGTCTACTCTGTAAGCTAATAGTGTTGGTAATTAAATTCTAATTAGTAAACGTACCTGAGTTCCAATAATTTATTTCGTCATGTGATGATCTGATCAATATTTCAGTGGTCTTAGCCGTTAAGCCATAACTTATATAAGCACATAAATAAAATTAAAATACTCGTTGTTTGTCTGAACTAATCTTTAATAAATAATAGTTTAAAAAAACTAAAAAAACACGCTTTCATAAAAAGCTTTTTACAAAAATAAACATTTATTTCTAATTTACACTATTCTTAATCCAAATTTATTAAATTTTATTTTCTGTTTTTAGTTGGATTTTTTATGAGTGTTTTTTTTTAGATTTTTTAAACTATTATTTATTTTTCATTTTTTAGTTAATTTTTTTTTACTTTTTTTTCGGATTATTGCATTGTCATCGACCTTTGACGAGTGTGCAAAGTTTGAATTAAATCTGATCGTTCAAAGTAGGACAAAATCGAGCTCAAAGGGGTCGGTTACAAACATACTTACATACAGGTGAAGCTAATAAAAGCGTGATAAAAAGAATGAATCTATTTTGACGAGTCCTTTAGTGGCAGACAGAGTGTGATTTTCTCAGAATAAAAACTATATTAATAATATTAAGGTTTTGTATAGCGAATAAGCAGGAGCAATTAAATTTTACAGAGACCACATATAGTCGGTAAAGGCTTAATACCTCTAATTAAAAAACTCTAATACCCATTAGAGCTTTTAATGGAAAAAATACAATTAAAATACACTAGACAGTTCACATTTAGATAGGCACAGACAAGATAGATAGTCCTGATAAAATATATAGTTCTCATCACAGAGTACCTTATATAAAGTTGTCATCACATCATTAAACCCTTTGGTACGAGAATAAGTCGCGGACACCGACTAGTATTATTTAATATTATAAATGCGAATGTTAAATCTTTTGTTGGTTTTTTACACTTCGGCACCTTAACTACTCAACCATCATGGAGTTATGCATATACGTTACAAGGGGTACAGAAAATCAACGTTACGTAAAATAAACTAATAATGTATCACATTACCTTTTTTCTATGAAATAAACGAAATACCTAATTTATAAATATGTTAATTGATAAATGTGTTAATAAGTAGCTTAATTATTTACAAGAATGCGTCTATTATGCTAATTAAATATGACCGACATTTTCCTATAAGTATGATATTTAAACACAATTATAATATAAGTACACTATCATTTTCCTATAAAATGTGCCGCGTGCCGTATGCAGTCTAAGTGGGTAGATACGTATCGCAATTTAGATCGTAGTTCTTGCCTCTAATGCTTCAATGTTCCTTTTATGAAGTTCTGTAACATTCCTTAGAAAGACAGTAATTAAAGTTAATTATTGACATTTATAAAAATATATGAAGATAACAAGAACAAAAATCGTTTAATAAATATAAAATATTTTGTCGTGCACTGTTAAAAAACAATATAGACTATAAACTTACACAGTTAAATAATAACGTTCTTTAGACGGGTTTTTTTTTAATGAGCCGCTTCATTGTTACTTTAAAACGCATCTAACCTTATTTATTTATTTAGTTAAACACATACTATTTACAATAGTTACTTTGAAGAATTATAATGTAGACAAGATAAAGAGCAACTGTTAAAGGAAAATAAATAAATAGATATAAGGAAACAATTTCACGTGCGACCACCTTATTTCCAAGTATGCTTCTATTATGGTAAATATATAACTGATGTGCATATATATTTCATACAAACATAAAACTGACGATTATGATTGTCACACAAGAGCCCGTTGCATAAATTGAAGCCACGACTTCTCGACTTAGTTTTTTTTTTTATTTGACGCCTGCGGTCTTTATCAACAATTCAGCCAGTGTCATAAATATAAATTTTGTCAAATATTTACTTTTATTAGAGTTTTTGGCGGGATCTTAGTCTGTCATGTAGTGGATTTTATTTTTTATTCATAATCTTGTGTTACTTGACTCTATATTGTGGAACATTGGTGGTGTTTTATGTAATATAGTTTGTTTATTGTGCATAAGTGAAGTGAATAGAAAATAATACCACGGACCAATAATTCTGAGATGCCACACGCTCCATGGAAAGTTCTAACAAGGGAGCCACCATCTTGTTAGAATATTGAATTAATTACTCGACAATGGAAATTAACAAACTCTCTGGATAAAAAAGATGGTACGCTACTATTAACAAGGAGAATAAGATAAAAAAGTGGTTATGATGGATAAAATAATATATTATAGAAGATTTGGCGTTTCTGCCTTTACATTAATTTGGACATAGAAAAAATTTGGCGCGTATGCCTTTACATTAACTTGGACATAGAAGAAAATTGACTAAAGAATACATAAGAACTACCTATATTGACAACTTCACAATTAAAAGATGATTTAAAAAATGTATGAAATATTATACAGAAGATTTGGCGATTAGGCCTTTAAAGAACACTTAAGAACTACCTATATTGACAACTTCAGAATTGGCAGTATGGATTAATTCCTTCGCCTGTCCTATTGGACGAATATTATTACTACTACTTACCTTTATTATTATAAAGTTTTATCCATAATTTTGTTATTATTATTATTACAGTAGGTAAATCTTACTAATTTATTACAAATAATACGTAACAAACGATTATGTGAAATAAACTATTGAAACATTTCACTCTATAGATGTACAAATAAGTTCTATTAACGAACGGAAGTGAAAATATATCTGCAACGTATTGCGCAATATCCGGAGCGTTAAATGCGAGTTCTTAATAATCTTTAAGTTGCTATTATTGATAGACCCGGATACTTTCATATATTTGAAAATAAGAAGTATACATATGTATCAACTTCTGATGTTTATTATATAAATACATTGATATATAAAAACCCAAGATGCACACACACTTAACGTCTTACGGACGGCACACAAAAATGAGTGCATAATTTTGGATTATGCAGTCATTTCAAATAGTCTCGCGTCGCTTGCGTCCTTGTAAAAATAACTTTAAATCATTCAGGTAAGGTTGAATTTACAAAATCATAAGTTTATCGCATAACTATAACCACGTATTGGGCAGTTTTTGCGCCCGGCTTTGAGTGCTGCTTTTATTCGAGACTGTGCGTCTTGGGTTTTTATATATCAAGATATAGATTGCCTTAATTTGTTTCTAGTTCAATATCTAGTATTTTAGTCGTACTCGTACAATATTTACCCATATGGATTCTCTCAACCCGTATCGCTTTCTATTCCGACATAGTTACATTTGATAACCAAACAGAATTAGTAAAATAAATTCGTAATAATTTAAATAATAAATTATCAATAATTTATGAGTATATCGGTTACAGTATTACGTTAAAACACACTTAAATAATATAATTAATATGAAATATAGGTACTTAAGTGTAACTAAGAAGTATACATATGCATGCAGTAATTAACTTACTGCATGAGTCAGCCTCTCAGGCCTTCCTTCGTAGTGTATTGCACTCCATTTAGTGAAGGTAGATTGTTAAATATTCTTAAACACGTACATAAAGTTATTTATATATTGCTTAAAAGATTCATTTTCATATTTACTATATAACGTACAAATTATAAACGAATTGAAGCAAGTAAATATCGGCTTAGCAATATAAATAGCACGTATGACTATCCTAAATTATCAGTTAATTTTTAGTTGTCAAAGAATTTCTGTAAATAAAGTAAACAATCCAACAATTGTATTGTGATGGTTCAGGACTCAATACTCCTACCAAGCAGTTGTAGATTTAGCCATTATATATATTCAGTTCAAATTCTTGTTTTGAAATATATTATCCAAGATAGAATAAACGAATTCCATTCATATTAATTATTTCGACCTGAGAAAAAAACCGACAAAAAACTCAAACGGGAGGTTTTCGTTCGTACTTTTCACAATCATAGGAAAGCGTCATTTATCTTTAAATTATCAAGAAGTGAATTTATTTAATACGGGTGTATATGCAGTTTTGAATATTTTATACAATTAACAGTTAGTGAGAGGCAGTTAGCACTTTCATAACAATTGTTTCACCGTTTCTATTCACACGTCGCTAATAAACCCCTAATAGGTAAAAATATGAATGTAAATGATTTAACTATGTCACTAATGTTATTCTAAGTAATATAAATAAATATGTAAGATGTTCCTCACACGTTTGTCTACTCCCGTAATAAGTATTTGATGAATAAAACATTTAATAAATACCCAAGTCCATCTTATTTGTATGGCCCGGTTTACGAATACATCGTTGTCCATTGTTATGCTCCAGATAAAGGTGTCGTAGCTGTATTTGATACACGCGGCGGGACAATAACGATTACCATAATAAGAACGTGCCAACTCGTCAATTTACGAGTATGATAACAAATAAGCAAAGTAATTTTTCTTCGCCACAATGAACGAAACTGTGTTTATTAGTTTGGCAATCAATTTTGAATGAGATTGAATTGAATTGAATGAGATTATAGATAATATTTCTATGATATCTGAGATACGAAACTTATAATGTTACAAGCATCTTTGTCATAAATACGAACTTGAGGTATAAACTATGAAAAAACTTGAGTATAGTAGCAAGCCGGGCGGACTTAGAAATAGTCCTGTTACCATGTATTATTACGAAGTTTTCCTTCACTGTAAGCTCTAGGTCATTCGCGAGCGAAGCTGCGAACAAAAGTTAGTTATTTTGTAAGTGGCTTACTTACGGCACTAACAGGATATAAATTTTGTAACGTTGTTTTGATCGATTACCCGCGACACAGGATTCAGTTCCTAGTGAAGAAGAATATACAGTTAATTTTATGCCGTGTAATTTTTGTTAGATACTTTTTTTTATTTAAAGAAGTTACTTTAAACGTAAGGGCGGCAATTTCGTCAGAATCCGGCCATTTCAGTCAGTTAGCAGCCAATTGCTACCTACTTTACGACCATTGTTTTACCAACTAATATTTGTATATAACAATAGAAGATAAGTCATAATACTTGGTTATTTTATTTTATATACTGATAATATAATTTCAATAATATACAGATAGATTTTAAAACCTTGTACAACCGTAAATATTGCATTAGTGTACTTCCGGTGAAGCTGTAAAGACCTTGCCAGGTCAATAGCGTAGTCAGTTCGAGGAAAATTGCGTCAGTGTCATCCCCATTCTTTTTGGACAGAAATTTGAAATCATTTAATATACGCTTGACCAATCAACTCTGAAAATGTATTGTTTTTTTTTTATTGTAGCACGGCAAAATGACTGCACTGTGCCTGATGGTAAGCACAGTACAATCCAAAAACAATGGCGACCACCGAGTGACACACTATCTATCGCCGGTCGCCGCTGTCATGCCGGCCTGCAAAAAGCTGGATATGCACAGGCTGATCCCGAAACGCGACCCGCAGAAGCGAATCACTATGACGGACTTTTTCGCCATATGCATGGTGGTCGCGACCCAGTCGGGCTTCAAAACCCTACCACCCCGCAAAATTCTGGCTACCAAAAGAAGTAAATTTAATTTTCTTATATTATTCACTATATCAATAATTTAATAGCCAAATTCAGGATATGAAATTAACATATACGAGAATATACATTTTACGAGATAACATGCTAAAATGCTCGTATGTTAACGATTTAAAAAATAAAACAGTTAATTATCAATTACATTTAAAAACTAAATTACGTCTATGTTACAGGATCTTAGGTAATATTAAAAAACTAAAATCACTTATCGAGCAACAAATTTTAATTAGAAATCTGTAATTAAATGATTTCTACCTGAAAACCTGTTGATAGTATATATTTTATATCGTACATTTATAATTAGTAACATTCATAAGTAGTAAGTAAATAACCTATAAGTCTTATTTTGAAATGTGATATCGCATTTTTTTTTGTAAATATTGTGACAGGTTCGCACTGTATATTTTCAAAGCAAAACTGACGTCAATATAAAGATTTCGATATGAGTTTCTAGAAATCCAATGGTGTAATTATTTGAACCTAAGATTAATTAGTTTTGTATTAATTTAAAGAAATGTGAAAATAGTTGTGGGTTGTGGTCAAATCGGTGGTAACCTGTCGATCCGGCGAAATGACCCTTATCTGATTTTTTATCAATTTTGCACATGTTTTAGTTCCATCTTGTTTAGACTTACATGAGTATCCTAACTTTTATTGTTAATGCGAAAGTGAGTTCGTTCGTTTGTTGTTACGTCTTAACTGCTCAACTGATCATTATAAAATGTTGTATGCACGATATCAGGGGTACAGAAATGAACATAGGTTAGGTTTTATTTAACTTTGTTCCCGTAGTTTACATTAAAACGAGCGAAGCCGAGGGCAAATGCTAGTAGAAATAATATTACACGTGGAACGTAATCATCTTGCTTTTTACCGGTTTTGCAATTAAGAATCGTACTACAATGTAACATTTACAAATTTTCGAGGGTGTACGGTTTTTTTTTTCGAACTGACTACGCTATTGACTTATCAAGGTCTTAACAGCTTCACCGGACTACATGAGGGTGTACGAGTCTGTAGTCAACAAGTCTGCAACCACCATACACATTACGACAAACCCGTCATAAAGACTATTTTAATTCACTACATTTATAGGCTAGAAAAATCTGCAAAGAGACATGACAGCGATGACTGAGGATGAATGGCTGATCTATCGATGATTGCCGTTTGGACTGTAACGGCTCTTATTGTCATTAAATGCAATTACTTATCTACACTATTCGCTATAAAAAAATAATTTAATGTCACTCGTTCGACGATGGTAACGAAAATATAATATACATTTGGCTAAATGGCCTTAAGAAAAGTCTAGTTAATTTACACACAATGCCTTACGATGTTTATTCCATTTAGAAGTTTACAAAAAAAATATATTTACACAAAAGTTGGATAAATATTCACTTTACTAGAAGTTATACGTAACACAGTAAATAATAATTCTATTTTATAAATACTAACACGTCGAAAGACATTAAGTATTTACTAATGTGTTTGGCAACGAATAATTTGGAATAGTTTAGAAGCTTTACCCAGTTATGATGATTGATTTGCTTTAATCCTTTAGATGTCTGTTTATTTCAACTATCATGAAAATATTTTATTTTCTTTCGATTATTTATCTAAAACTGAATCTTATTTATTTTTAAAAGGCATCTATTGGATGTAATAAGTACAAAACAGCGTATTTTAATATTTTCTTGATAATTATTTTTGCGCTGTTAACAGCCATTAACCAGTACAGCAAAAAGTCTTTCCGGGCGAATGAATTCACTAACACAAACAAATAGTTACCTTCACGGGTAATACTTCTTAGTCTACTGCCATTATAATTGTATTAGGTACACTGTATTTCTTCACATTATATGACAATCACGGTTAAACAGCAAATTATTTAATTTCAATGTAAATTCCACGTTGTAATATTCTATGTACCATGTCGAATTCTTTGTTATTTTAACACAATCAAACGAAAAATTACAAAGAAAAACAATTAAGCAGGTAATAAATTTTATGAGGTCTAAATCAGTAGATACCTACACATTTATATTCTATCATATTTATTGATATACTAGCGACCCATACCGGCTTCGTATGGGAACGGTATACCAATATGACGTTAAAAGTGTTCCGACGATTTAGATTCACTTTTTAGATCTTTGATATTTTTTCAGTTTATCAAGCTATGCAAGGATCTTCACAGAAACAAATTCTTTTTGCGCATAGTTTTGAACCTGTGATATTTTCTAAGATGTTAATTTAAAGTATATGCTGTGATTTTGTTCTATATTAAATGCGCAAAGTAATTAATGTATTTAATTGGATAAGGATGAATACTTATATTGCTCAATATACAGTAACAAATAACCTGTTTTCAGTATATTCAAGTAAAAACTGATTACCGTGAGTGTGAGATCCTTGGGAAATAGAGATATACCTCCATGAACTTTTTGTAGGCAATTTTCTAATGCACAATACCGTAATACGTTATTTTTATGTATCTCATGAGGTGTAGCCAACGTTTCCAATTTAAGCGCCCGAAAACTCCTTCTTACTACTTCATTAGGATTGATCAATTTTTCATTATTTTATAAAAAAATATACATACGTTTTATATATACAAACCTTCTGGAAGAAATTCTCTAAATAATAATAAAAACGGTATCAGAATCGATTGCATAGTTTAGAACAAATAAGGCTAAGCGCATAGAGAGACACGAAGAACGAACTCCGTTTTATAAAATTTATTTATAGGATTATCAAGTTGTCATTTCTATTGATGCAGAATGCAGGTCATTGCTACATTGTTTACTTCGAATAATATCATATTAAAATGTTTTTTAACCAGCATTAGCGCCACACCTCGGTAGCTTTTATTATATTAGCTTACCTAACAAAATGTTTATAAATAGTGAGACCCACTTATTTCGTGGAACACGACACATACCTATTCGCACTATATATTTAGACTTTATAAATGAACGTATTTGACACTTGTAAACAACGAACCCAGCTTTCTAATAGCTTGTCTTTTAAAATCTGTTATTATCTACTATTTATTATACTATTAATTACTATTAGTAATATTATAAGGAGGTAAGTTTATGCGTTTGTGACGTTGTAGGGGGTAATCTCAGGAACTACTGGTCCGATTTGAAAAATTATTTCAGTGTTATATAGCTCATTTATCGAGGAAGGTTATAGGCTATATATCACCACGTTAAGGCCAATAGGGGCGGAGCTCCAATGAAGAATATTTCAAAATCGGGGTTATTTTCCTCTTGAGAGCTTCCTCTGTGTGTTAGCGTTAGCCCAAAGTCACTTTTCCACGCGAACGGAGTCGCGGGCAGAGGCTAGTATTGTACGAACTTGTAAGATTAATTCACAATATGTACAAGTAATATATTGTGTCCTCACATATTTTTCGTACTGTGCAGTATTTGCTATGCAATATAATTAATATATTTCATTAATATAGACGTGAAAATAAAATAACATGACTGATATCTAAGAACATAACTGCTAACGAAGATGCAGTTTCATATCGTGCGGTTAATGGCAGGGTCATTATAGATGAATAGACACTATTGGACAATGATAAGATGCTACTGTTGTGGAGGCGTCACTTATTGTCTCAGCCCGATCGTTTTCATCTGTCACGCAGTCTTTTTATTACATGGACAGTTTTGTTGTTATGGTAATTTATTGTTATCTATAACGAAGCGAAAAACCAAGCGAAAAAGTAATATGTTTTGTAAGTAATAAATGATAAAAATTTCAATGAGTAGAAATTTGCTATGTACAAACAAAATAATTGTAAATATAACACGGCTTTGCGATGAAATTTAAACAAAAAAATCTATATTAAAATCAGTTGATCACGCTATAATATCAAAATATACATTTATATACTAATCGATATATATAATAATATATTGAGAGAAACTATGTCATAGGAAACTAATTAAAAAGACAAAGATTAATAATCGATTTACAAACTATAAATTATTGGAAACAATATTCATTTAAAAGTGTGGGTGCGTTGGGATTGTCGGATCAGTGCGACCTCGGTAATGACGTTCCACATCGGAACCGAAGGTTAAGCGTTGATAAAATTTACTGTTAATTTATTTTTTTCTGTAACAGCAATAAGGAAACAATAATTCAAACACGAATAGCCAATAGGCGTATTACAGAGAAACGCTCCAAGTTTGTATCTGTTTCATTTATTTTATGTCTATATATTTAGGTTTAAAAAATGTATCATGCCCAATTACGAGAAACGCGTTTGAGTTGAAAATATACAATACGTATTGATGGAATGTGCACAGAACAAAATAGAGAAGTGTACTGTTCTAAAGTACAATTTGTGAGTTCAGACTGTTTTCCATAATATCCTATAAGGTCTTTTGACTTACTCTCTGGTTAGTTCGCTCTTTTGTAGATAACCTGGTTGTTGGCTATTTTAAATAGAGTTCGTATTGCAACTGAACCGATGTATGAATTATAAAGGTCAGAAATCTTTTTCAAACATATTTATGTTACACATTTGTTAAAATGTACTTTTGTTATAGACAAGACGGTGGTACACGCCCGCTTCGACGACCGAAAATTAAAAAATCCTATTTTGTAATTTGTATTTGTAAATGTAATTGTTATTTTGTAATAACAAAACAATACAACTAAACAATAGTTTACTTTAGGTTATTGTACTTGAAATTATGCTTAAATAAGACATTATACTCTTTTTATTTAATATTTTTTACATTAAGTATCGTATGTTAAACGATATAATTGACTACTATGCCAAAATCATTCTAGCCATCTAGCGTCATTGACGGACATACTTTATTACAAATTTTCACATCTATCTCAATCCTAACTAATACTATAAAAACGAATGTCAGGTTGTTTGTTAAATTTTCACGTTTTACCGACTCAACCGATCACGATGAAACGCTGTCGGGGTTACAAAAATGGGTATTAGCAGAACCTTTCATCCCGAAAAAAGTACTGTTTATCTATATAAATGCGAGCGAAACCGCAAGCAAAAGATATTTAGTAACACGATATATTGGGTAGTACACGTTTACATGTTTAACGATAGTACATGCTTACATGTTACGTTGCGATCAGCAACACGCACGAGAAAATTAAAATGGTTTTCCCTAATAACTGAGAATGAATAAACTTATCATTTCTCATACCTATATATACTAGGTGAAAGGTTAAACACTCGGAGTATTCTATGATAATAATACTTCATGGTCACATTTAACATATAAAATAATATTATCAAAACAAATATTAATAAAGAACAAAGAGAACCTAAGTTACAGTTTGTTCTAAGACTTTCAAAAGTATAAACACTAAAGTAATAAACCTAGGTGCAATGACCGGTGGCCAAAGCTGTAAGGGGCGACTAGGTGTTAATAACCTTCAATAATAAAACGGACAATAAACCCTTTTGTTTTGTTCATACCGTTCCCACGTACACTTCCAAGTGAAAGTGAAATCATCCGACGGTCATTGACGATGCGCTTTAACATGACGCGTAGAGGATTGCGTATAATTTTTGTATTTTCCTAGATAAGTAAGTCAAATATTAAGGACCTATTATTTTTAATTGATTTAGGGCGAGAATCGAGTGCTATCCTCCATAAATATTGCTACTGTCTAAACTTTCAGCCTGTATATTAATGATATTTTCTATAAATATGTTTTGATGAGATGAAAGAGATGTTTGCTGTATTGTAGTTTTTGTGGCTGGTAATAACAATATAGTAACATATTAAAATTAACTTATATAATTTCTTTAAAACACATGTATTTAAAACGCTAGTATCCATGTTTAAGAAAAAAAAATACAGTGGAAAAACGAGGAAATAGATCGTAAGATTTTACACATTTTATAATAGAAGCCTTATTTCGAGAACCTACATAATTATATTGTTTTATATATTCCATATATATCCAAGCACAGCCAGTACTCAATTACAAATGGCCTTTAGTTTTATCCTTAAATAAAATTGAAATGAAGTTCGTAAAAACACGTTCCGAGAAATCTTTTAAATCTGTATGCGTGAATTTATCCATATAAGGAAAGCTCTTACTTCCTCCCTTCTGTAAAATAAAATCACTATAAATATTGAATTGAAATGTTGCTATGTGCTTACGTACCTTCGTACGTATTCATCAATCAATCATCAATTCATCAATGAAGACTTCTCTCAGAGACTACCGAGTAATCAATAATATAAGAATTAATTATTATGCCAAATCAAATATTATATTTGGCGATTATCAATATTATTCACGTGCGATGTTTGTGTTCGATTGACGTTACTATTTGATCTCATTATTATGATTTTAATTGCGAATGCAATACCTACCTACGATATATTGAAATCTTATAATTATCTCTATTATGTCGCAGCAGTTATTTCATATAAGCAGATTTATAACTTTTCTTATTAGCTTATGGACTTTTGGAACCAAGAAACTTTACAAAATTAAAAATCGTGTCACGAGTTTCTACCTAGAAACTACTTCTACTTATAAACACCTGTTTATAAATTGTCTGATATTTTATGTACAGATAATGTAGAAAGATTTTAAATAGAAAGCTTCTAGTCTTGGGTTCAACTCCCTACAGGGTTGACTTTTGTTTCATTTACACAGTTCTCAGGTCTTGAGTTAGCTATTCGTTTATCATAGTAATAGTTACGTTGTATACTATGTTGTGTATTATATAATCATAGCATATTATAAAACAAAGTACTCTGCCACGTCTGTCTGTCTGTCTGTTCGCGATAAACTCAAAAATTACTGAACGGATTTTCTCACCAGTATATAGAGTGATTTCGGTAGGAAGGTTTCGGTGTATAATTTGTTCGCCTGGCCCGCTAGTATTATATTATAATACGACAGCTGTTAAATGTAGTGATTCATTGATTTACGAGAAAGGATATACACAATTATTGTTGGGATGCAAATAAATTGGAAATCAACTGTCAGTCGCCAGTTGTCAATCGTTGGAGTCTATTAATAGCGCCAAGAGAAACCTTATCTCATGCTGTTGAACTTATTGACAATAAATTCACGAAGAATTAGTGTTATTGTTATTTTAAATATCTGTTGACTAAATAATTATAGGAAGATTTAATTATTTTCGTTGCGTCTTTTAATTTTACATATACATTAACATTATTGTTGTATATAGATTTTAACGTTTCTCCACAATCTTACCCGATATTAAATGACGGTGTGGCCTAAGGTATAACGTGTATTATGGACGCTAAGCCTACAAAAATTGGCTCTCGAGTGCAACTGCCTGAAAACACCAATAAGTGTTTTGTGGCAGCATTTCAGCTCAAGTAAGGTAGTTAACCAGCCGGGAATTAAAAAAGCCCATGTTTTTCTTGACAGAAAGCCCAGCTTCATTGTTGAAATTTGATCTACGTCGTTCGACGTGGTGTATAAACTCACTATCATTAACCATCATTGCATATAGTGGATAAAGCCGAATAAACCATGTTTTATTCTATTGACATACAATTTTTAGTATGTAAATTAAACGCTTCTTTGCGTGTTAAAAGCTTTTTTCTACAATTTTTAATGATAATGGTATTAATTGATATGAATAATAATGATAGCTTGTAACAGTCCCACTCTTAGGCAAAATGTCTATCACTACGTCAGCGTCCGTATTAGCGATTTTAATCAAAGAGGTGGACTTTTATATTTTGCCCACATATGGTGATACTACAAGTATATTTTACTCATTTGGTTATGTTCACGATTATTCCCTTCACCATGTGCCGATTTTGTTAGCCATATAAACTTGAAAATGTTCGCGAATTCTGTAGTCCGGTGAAGCTGTTAAGACCTTGCTAGGTCAATAGCGTAGTCAGTTCGAGAAAAACAAATCGCGAATTCTGAAAAATTCGTTGAAATATCCATAGCTGCGCGATGGATTTCGAATTGATATTGTATCAGTCAATCCACTCGGCCACAACAACGATGATATTAATTTGCAGTCTACTAGAGATTTAATCTCTTCCACTCGGCAAAAATTATAACTATTGAATATACAAAAAATATTGATATATCTAGTTATAGTTTTATCCCTTTTTTAATTTACGCAACATACTATCCTAGCTATACTATCTTAGTATGAATGTTGCATATCAGTAGAAATAAAAATATCGTTAAATAAAAACAAGAAAGTCATTTTATTGAGGTAAATATGGCTTGAAACGTAAACCACAGCATAAACTCCGTAACAATATTATATATGATCAACCCAAGATAAATTTCTCGCTGTTGCATATACGTAACAACCGAAAATCTCTACATACATAATATACGACAGCCTCGACACCGGTATCAATTTACGTGTAATTTGTTACAACTTGTGTAAATGAGTAAATCAAGTCCCAGACTTGTAAAGTCTAAAGAAAACAATGGCTTATCACTGTCGGTTATTAATGACTTTGTTTGAGCCTCAGACTTTATGATAAGGCGATACGATGACAAATAAATTATTGGCTGGATATTTAAAATTCCATCGCATAGTACATGCCTGAGCTAATTTTTTAAAACCAATAAAATAAAAGAATACCGGAATATTGTTATTTAGTCTCATTTTTCATACAAAATGAAAATTCAAACTCTAATTTTATGATTAGATAAAAAATTATATAGTATGTGGTTCCTAACAGTTTAATGAACTGTTCGCATTGCAAAACGTATAAATTTTCGCGGAAAATATATATAAGGGATTTTTTCTACAAGAGTTCGTTTTGGGATCTATTAATTATAGTTTTAATTTAAACGCCAAAGTCTTATAAAATCGTTACGTTTTTTTAAAATCCACTTTTTTAATAACTACTTTAAAACAATGAACGTTTAATGCAACATATAAAGTCGCGATATAAATTTATACGAAATAAAAAAATGTCTTAAACATATTGAAAATATACCAAACCTTTCTTGATCCTATTTTATTTCCTTTACATATTGAGAATGTATCTGGTCTTATTATGAGTGGAGATCCTTATTAATATTATAAATGCAAAAGTACGCTTTATTTGTTTGTTACGCTTTAACTACCCAATCGATCATCGTGATTTTTTCCATACACCCTGTTGTACAGATGTACAGAAAAGGACATTAGACATTAGGTACCTTTCCTATAGGATATATCATCACGCTAAGACCAATAGGAGCGGGGCATCAATGAAGAATGTTTCGAAATCGGGTTTTTTTTCGTTTTGAGAGCTTCCGCTGCCTGTTAGTTCGTTGTGTAATGTTTATTGGTTATATTATCAACAACAATTATGAATTCCTATCAATATGTAATGATATAATAACTGAGCCACAGCAACGCGTGGCCGGGTCAGCTAGTTTAATATAATACTAAATATATCATATAACCATATGAGACACAATTAAAAATATTTCATTCCATTGCTGTTTTCTTAACTTTAATATTTCAGCAAGCATACACCGGAAGCCATAGAACGACGGATATTTATCATTATAAAAATGTTGTTTTACTAAGCTCTGAACACATTGTGGTCGGCAGCATCTGATAAGATAACTTGCATTATGATTTGTGAAACCTGCCACTCACACTAGACTAACTAACTACGCATCCTCACATCTGTCATGTTAACATTTGACAAGAATTTAAATAAACCATAAAGAAACAGTACATACATGCCTTTGACAACTACAAACTGACTACGTAACTTGTTTTCAGATAGACATTGCATAATTTTCTAAGTCAAAATCGTACCGTGTCACTTGAGTAAAGCATTAAATTTGAAAAGTTGATAATTATGAACGGAATTATTAAAATTAAAATACATAATTAATATGAGATTATTTTTTTTCTACTATATAACTGTGAGGTAACGTAAAGGATTTTTTTACTCAACATACGTTAGATTTTGACCAGAATCTTATCTTTTTTTTATGTCATAGGAGGCAAAACGAACAGGTGTGTCACCTGATGTTAAGTGATCACCACCGTCCATAGATACTTGCAGCACCAGAAGAGTCGCAAGTGCGTTGCCACCCTGTGTTTGGGGGAGGGGAGAGGGGAAGGAGGGTGGGGGACGGTAGGTGGGTTATCCGGCGCCCTCACTGACCGAACGAAACGCAACAATGCAAGCACTGTTACTTCACGTCGGTTTTCTGCGAGAGGGTGGTACTACCCCGGACGAGCCGACCCATTCATGCTGAAACCAGTAATAACTTCAGGTCTAATGTTAGGTAACGATGTTTCAGAATATGAAAACACATTAAGCTCAGATTTGGGATTGTCTGTTGCTTGTAGATTGTAGTTGCTAAAGATAATATAAATAATACTATTTTGCAATTGATTTCCAAGCTGATTAAGGCAGCTACTAACTAAACAAATAACTGCTACGTTGATTCTAGTATTGGAACCTTTGTTCATTGGTGACCCTATATCCAAGCCTGTGACTGCTTATTTTAATCCACCCAAAATCCGTAAGTGTTTCCATCAAAATGTCCGGTATCCTTACTGGTAAAGTGCAGAAAACTTAAATTTTCATTTTTAAATCTTCATTTCAAACCTTCATGTTATAACGAATTCTGTAATATAAAAATACATAGTATAATTTTTTATTACTGTTATTAATTTCGTATGAAACTGATATACAATTTTTAATATATTTATTTTATTTCATTAGGTCCAGCTACATGGACTGAAAAGTTCCCAGAAGCGCGCGGTGTTCGTCAAAGTCCTGTGGACATTGCCACATCTCGTGCCAGTACTGGCATCTGTCTGCCACCCCTCAAATGGGACTATTCAGTAAACCATCCCCGGTCTGTTGTTAACCCCGGTTATTGTTGGCGTGTCGACGAGAATGGATTTAACTCGGGTAAGAAGTAGATTTTTTCCTACAGTAGTACGAGTTTAATATAATATATATTGTTCTTTAATTACAGGAATAAATATCTTAACCTCATAAGTCATATTTCTCAATTAGTTTTGGAATTTACTGTAATAGCTAATAACATTGTAACAAGAAGTCAAATGTAGCAAACAAAATGTATAAATCATTCAAGCCGATTTGTTGAATTTCCACTGTGGTTATTTATATTTTTCTAAGAATTGTTTGCCGTTCATGTAGTGCAATTCAAATTTGTACAGAGTAATAATAAATACGTACTTATAGAATTTTACCGTGTTTTAGTTGAGGTTAAACGGAATTTATATGACATTCGTAAATAGTATATTATAACGTTATTGTGCCTGTTATAATCACAACTTATAATTTCAGTTAAATTCTATTCTGTTAATACAAAAACAATGTCAGTCAGATAGCTAAGTTAAGTAGACTAAATAGATCCATTAATATAATAAAAGTTAAATCTATCAGGTTCTACTTTATCAACGAAATATTATTACGATTGCGTGAAACTATTATTTGAGTAGAAAGTACGAACGTATGTAGAATTACATTTCATTAATGCAATATAACGAAATCCAGTGTTTATTTTGCACTAACTCGCTTCTTAATTAAAAATAATGACAGTAACATAATAACACAATGTACGTATGTCTGATTTTGATCAACCAATAATAACGTTTGGAGGAAAGTGTGCAAATCATAAAATAACTAGAGTTACTCATTGGTACAGCCCTTCATTCAAAACTAAATATCGATGGAAGTAACTCATTGCAAAAAGCGATACCTATAGAGAGTCACTATCCTCACAATCGAGGTTGCCAAGTAGAAGGGAGTACTGTGCAATGTACTACTGCATTTCTTGACAGTGCCGATTACCTATTGACTATTATTTTTATACCTTTTAAATTGTGCGAGTTGCGGATGCCATTAATCGTATGTAACGCGAGTGTCAATTTGCATTTCCACTGAATGAAACTAAGTCCCCTCTCTCAATGACTCATCGTGGCGGCGTCGGCGGACGATCCCCATTTTCAGATATTGTGCGAAATAATGACCGGTTATAATCTCACGATGTTATGTGAAAATATGACCGAATTCTAGAAACATATTGGGTCCATGAAGAGCTGTATTTCAAAATACACAGGAAGGACCGAAAAAAGTCGACCTTTGTGGCAGATTTTCAACTCGATTCTTAATACAAAATTATTTAATGTCTCGATTACCCATTTACTACAAATTATAAGAATTTAACTTTACATTATTTGTCCATCAATAAATAAAAAGAGGAAATTAGTTTACCGATACTTTTTTTATTTAAATGTCAATGAAATTGAAATACTTCAGTATTCATTATCTTTTCATCGCGGCTTCGCTAGTGCTAACGTACATTTTGAAAATAAAATGCAGCCGAGGTTATTCGCTGATAATGTAGCTTCCTATAGATGAAAGAGTTTTTAAAATCGGTTGTTTTCGAATTTATCCGATGCAAATAAAAAAATACTTAGCTTAATAATGATTTTTCTAAAAATAATTGTAAATATTTCAATGACATAATAATATATTGTTTTATAATACGTATTACGTAAGCGTCGCCCGTTGTGAAGTCGCTAAGAACTATCTACCATCCATTTAAATTGGAACCTCTGTATAAGATTTTGTACCTGTTTTTTTTTGTCATACATTAATAACACATAACATCTTTCAGAATTACGTGGTGGTCCTCTAGGCCATGATGTCTACAAACTACAACAATGGCATTGCCACTGGGGAGCGGTGAACGGTGAGGGGTCTGAACATACGGTCGATGGACGCTCCTTTTCTGGTGAACTCCACCTTGTTCATTGGAACACCAGCAAATACCGTAGTTTCACCGAAGCTGCAGGACAGGCCGATGGGCTAGCGGTCTTAGGAGTACTTTTAATGGTAATTTATATACAAAAACCTATCCTAACTTTTTATCTTGAATAATTTTATACCAGCAATCAAAACAAGTTTATTTCTATAGCTTCCATAGTGGCAAGCTTTGTTAATTTTCCTTATACACATTTATTTTTTGAGAAAAACTGAGTGGACTTGAAGGGATGTCCAACTTATAGTATTACCTATTTCAAACTTACAGGCGCATAAAATGCAACACGTGAACAACATTATACATTCGGGAATATCATATTGCTGCAGATACAGCGTTTTAGGTGATGTCAAAGTCTAACGTGTTCTATTGCCATTGCATAATTCAAAAGCCTGCAAATGCCATTTCATTGTTTAGAAACAAGAATATTGCAAATTATAAATATATTATTATTTATTAGTCATTGAAGAATATTAATACCAGTAGCAATGGGGCCATTCAAGTATTCGTAAGCGATGGGTGGTGGGGGGTCCTTGATTTGTTTATTTTTGATGACATTTTGGGGTGTAAGGGGTGTCAAATAACATCTAACACTTGAGACATCCAAGCCAACCTCATCTGCACGTGGTGCACCCTGCTGAATAAGAAACGAGGCAATGGCGAAAGCGGGGTGGTAGGGTTTTACAGCCTGACTGGGTCGCAACCACCGTCTATATGGCGAAAAAGCCCGTCATAGTGATTCGCTTTTGCAGGTCGCGTTTCGGGATCAGCCTGTGCATATCCAGCTTTTCGCAGGCCGGCATGATAGCGGCGACCGGCGATGAATAGTGTGTCGCTCGGTGGTCGCTGTTGTTTTTGGATTGTGCTGTGCTTACCATCAGGCACAGTGCAGTCATATTGTCGTGCTAAAATAAAAAAGACATACGGGTACTTATAACGTCAGCAATATTTCTCTATTATACCCCGGAACTGATTTAAGTAAATGTTTACGTAAGCGTGGGGGGGAGGTAAGAGCATTTCTTAGTTTTACTGACAAGGAGGAGGGGGCGGTCAGGAATTACAAAAAATCTGCTTACGTAATACTTGAATGGACCCAATTTAAGATTTCACGAGATTCAAACTATATCTCTGAAATCCTATAAGATTCTGTTTTCATAGTTTTAGTACGAATAATTTCTAGTTTTGAGCTATATTAAGTTTTAAAAAATGTGTACTCCAGAATATTGCGATGATTATTATTATTATTCCGACTACTGGTCTGATTTTGATCACCATACACTAGGTGTGACAGTTATCATAATAGCACGTCAAGGCATGTCGTGTTCTGGGATCAACTGTATTTCCAGTAATCAAGCGGTGTATTAGAGTGGCTGTAGACACCCGGGCCACTACCACTATAGTATATGTATATAGGTGTTAGACTCAGCACAGTGCCTCTATTATACATTACCACGTTTTGTGATCAATTAATCAGTCAGTATCTAACAGCCGAGAGGCTCGTAGGCCTGCATGATTACAACGACTGCCGTTGGATCGTACATAGTTGCCGTGATTTTTGAACTGCATGGTTTACCATCAGATCTAGCGCCGTCACTTTGTCGTACTAAAAATAAATGTAACAAAATTACTGAATGTATTTCATATAAATAGGCATAACAACTTTCACGTAGTCTAATTTACATATTACATCACACGTTTTGTAAAATCTACCTACGCATATAAACAGGTGTTAAGTTTTTTTCTACAATCACTTTCTACTTAACACTTGTAGCGTAGATACGTCCGTATTACTTTAAATGCCATATGGTTTTTTCTTAAGAACATATTTAAATTCTCTGTTTATGAATACTAAAAGAGTAAAGATCATGTCTAAGTTACTATTTTCTGTTACCTTACCTTGCCAGTTAAAAGGATACTATATAAACTGGTTAAATAACTCGACTGGTTTTATAAATAGAATGCTTGAATGAGATTACACGGATGAAGCCTTAACATTGCACTTGCAAACTGTAGGACAATGTAATTATGTTTTACTTCGTAATAGAGATAACGAGTTCATAAGTGATCTATATAACGACGAGGTACTTTAAAACAACTACATTATTTTAACTGTATTAAATTACCCTAATGATAGATCATTATTGATTATCGATTTTAAAATTAGAACCCTTTTTATTATATGAAAAAAACGTAATCAGATGTTCTAACGCTTTGGGCATTAACTTTGATTAACTCACGGTAAAATACAATTTAAGGGTTCGATTTTTATAATATTATGAACACAATTCCTCATTGAAAAATGTACATAAAATATTATATACTTACAACTGTTCTATTTTTCTAATTCGAAGAGAAAAGGTGAATAATGGGTATTTTAAGTTTTTGTTTTTGATATTTATTGTTTTAGTGGAACGCTTGGGGTATCTATTCTTACTAGATAATTAATTAGGCGCTCATTGGAACGTAACTTACTTCTACAGCGGAATGCCATTACTGCAAACGTAATTCCGTCTCTTTTGTTTGTTAAGTTTTTAAATGTATATTTACAATTAGTATTGATTTTACAACAGACATCTTAAGAAATATATAAGCTGGTGGTATAGGCTTTGAAGGTGGTAGAGCCACGCTGAAGCTATTATTGGTTTCAGCATGAATGGGTCGGCTCGTCCGGGGTAGTATCACCCTCTCACAGAAAACCGACTGAAGTAACAGTGCTTGCACTGTTACTTTTCGTTTGGTCAGTGAGAGCGCCGAATACCCACCTCCCCGTCCCTCAAACACAGGCCGGCAACGCACTTGCAACTCCCCTGGTGTCTTTGGACGGCGGTGATCACTTAAATTCAAGATCAACCATCAGGTGACCAACCTGTTGGTTTGCCCCCTATATTATAAAAAAAAAAGAAAAAAGGCTAACAATACGATACAAGTGTATAAGCCATTGCTTTACACATGCTTAAATAAATACCTCCCTACGTTTCCAAATGTAGTGCGATAGGATACTTTCAATGGCATACAATAGATGACGTATAATTTTAGTCTTTAGATTTTTAAATACAATATAACTGATCACACATACAATGCAAAATTTAAATTAGACGTCTCTCTTTTGCTGATTGTCCTTAAACAATGGACAATCGCGATTTACCAATAACCACAAGCTCATTTGATTTTAATTTCAATATCGTTTTAGGTTGGTTCCAAGAACGAAGAGTTAGATAAAGTTGTTCGTCTGCTACCCTTTGTACAACATAAAGGTGACAAAGTGACTTTATCGGAGCCCCTTGACCCAGCGAAATTATTGCCGTCTAGCGTAGCCTACTGGACTTACCCTGGATCATTGACCACACCGCCTTGTACTGAATCAGTAACGTGGATTTTGTTCAAAGAAGCTGTGCAAGTATCAGCTGAACAGGTAGGTGAAAGTCAAGTGACAGAATTAAAAAAATATTTATTATCTGTTCATGCTTACACATATTTTCAGATTTCGAACTCTAATATTAATATCTAATAATGTAATATCAAAGTCCAAGGAGTTGGAATTAATAAAAAAAAATGGTGAAATATTGTTTCTAGATAAATGATACCTTTGCTTAAAAATAAACGACAAAGCAGACTTCTCACAGTTACAAGTGCTTTTAAGAAGTTACCGAAACGTGATATGATTTCGATGTATCTATATAACATACAGTTATTGGGTTTAACAGTTACATATATCCGAAGCACCTATTTTTACATATTTTATCGACTTGTTGGATAGTTATTTTTAATACTAATTCAAAAAAATAAAGACACTAAATATACATAGAACTCTTTCTCAGTATTCGTGTTGTAATTATCTTACCAGTTTTAGTGAATGTTTAAGTGTTTAGACGACCCACTTTTTAATGGATTTCGTAATATGAATAAATACTAAGGTCTTTTATAATGAGAAACAACGTGACTGTCTACTATACACCAACGTATCTCATTGATTAGGCGCAATACCTTGTGCTGGGGTCTTAAACACGTTTAGATTTTTTTCCACGTTTCTCTGTAAAGAACGTTTAACTATCTACATATAAAGCTATAATAAGAGATTGTAATTTTTTAAATCAATCAGACGATATATAAGCTAGGTATGCATCGAGATTACCATACACTAGGTGTATCTTCCGCATTAGTGTCGTCTTAGGCATGTCGGAAGTTACATACACTTGCCGGTGTATATTCTATATCAAGCAAAGATAATTGGTAGGGATGTAGATCGCCATGCATATAGTGATAAACCAGTCACAGTGACTCGTTATCGGCTAGTGTGTATGGCAAGCCAATCTTGCAGGCCGGCATGACAACAACTAAAGTGTATGACTCGTAGATCTTTCGGTGGCGGCTGTTGTTTCGATTGGAGTGAGCTTATCATCAAAAACATTCACTATGTCGTGATTAATGAAAAATAAATGTATTCTTAATTTAATTAAAAAAAACTGCATTTCATATTCCTTATTGGTTTCAGTTAGCTTTAATGCGGAAGCTAAAGTGTGCTGAGGCTCTGCACGGCGTGGAGGCGTTGGAGTTGCTCCACAATTACCGCCCTACTTTACCGCTGGGCAATCGCGAACTCCGTGAATTTGGTGGAAACTAACACAACCCGAAGTCAAACTATAGCACTTCTCCGTTTCGATTACCATTGTGTATTTTTTTAAACACTCGGAAAATAGTTCGTTTGTAACAGGAAAACGCAGCAGTGTGTGTGAAATTACTGTCAATTTTCCTCGTTTATGTGTATGCTTACGTATTATTATGTTTACCAATCGCTACAACCTCTTAACACAATGTCAAAAGTATGTTGTGTTGTATGCTTTAGACGTTAGACGAATATTTTACAATTATTATTACCATTATTAATTAATTATCACGAAGAAAATGTTTGAATTATTAAATAATAAATTCTAATATTTTAAAGCAACTGGCTATATACAGCCGTGTATGTATAGAATTATTTGTAATACCAAAAACCACTATTTTTGCATATTTAAGTAATGTAACAAGTCCCGAAGTTTTCAATGCTTAATCTCAGTGAACAATAAAAATATTAAAATGTAATGATTTAATTGTTATCAATGGCATCTATTATTCCAGCTTAGTACCTGTATAGACTGTTAGCCATTAGGTTTATTTTTATCTTCAGCCAAATGTTTTACCTTTAAAAGATTAAGAAATAAAAATGTATTGTAAATGTTGGGGCAACTTATATTATTTTTACCCAATACCTTGCAAACTGTAACAAATATTCTTAAGTAAATTTATGACACAATTGTTTACTGTATTCCCCACTTTAAATCATAAACTTGTTATAATAAGAAACTTTATAAATATAGCATTATTATTGTTTTAGCATCTAGTACCTATATTGCACTGGCATTTAATTTTATAATTTGGTTTTGTTTCAACAATAATGTTATCTATACATAGTATATATAAGCTTGTAATGTTATAAATTACATACTATAATTAAAATAAAATGGCGTGCCTCGAATAGAAACTTCATAGTTATGTTAACTGTGACGTTTTAGAATATAATATATTTATTTTAGTCATTTCGAACAATGTGTACATGTTATTAATAAAGTAATTGTCATCACCTACTCTTATTATAACTTTTTTTAAGGAAACCCTACTTCCATATGTTGCAACTTGCACATATACTTCACTCAAAATCTGGTGAAATTGTGGTAAAAATCTAAAAGTTAGAATGTATTGAAAATACGCTTAGTATCTATGACTAGAGAAGTAGTATAAGCACGTGAGATTGATAAATTCGTTGAATTGTGGAGTAACAATAATCTTAATGTACTGATACAAGTATATTAAGTTATGAAGAGAAAATTCTTATGGAAGGGCTTTGAAATTTTGATCCGCAATTTTTTTGATTGACAAAATTTATGAGAGTAAACACCGTGTCAGGTAGAATGGGAGCAGTGTCTCGCTTGCCTTCAAGTATTGGAGAATAGTGAGACATACAGTCTTTTTGATTCCTCTTTAAGTTTCACTTCTACTGCGTGTATACCTACTATACACAATTTTTTTAAATTTATTTTTTGTTAATCTTGAAATCATCATGTTCTGACACCACATCGACTATCGGAAGTTCAAATACTTCAGTGAGTGAAATACAAACATATTCGTTATAATTAAACAATAATTCTGAAAACCACGTATGCAAAGAAAAACGCAACTACTATACAATATTTTTTAATATTGTTGCTCGTCAAAATGACTGCACTATGCCTGATGGTAAGCATAGTACAATACAATCCAAAAACAATGGCGACCACCGAGTGACACACTATCCATCGACGGTCGCCGCTGTCATTCGGCCTGTGAAAAGCTGGATATGCACAGGCTGATCCCGAAACGCGACCCGCAGAATCGAATCACTATGACGGACTTTTACGCCATATACATGGTGGTTGCGATCCAGTCAGGCTGTAAAACCCTAC
This sequence comes from Antheraea pernyi, assembly GCA_015888305.1. NCBI lineage: Eukaryota > Metazoa > Arthropoda > Insecta > Lepidoptera > Saturniidae > Antheraea > Antheraea pernyi. The sequence goes on along the minus strand of MU158874.1, from coordinate 438,259 downwards.
CACCCCGCTTTCGCCATTGCCTCGTTCGTTATTCAGCAGGGTGCACCACGTGCAAGTGAGGTTGGTTTGGGTATCTCAAGTCTTATGATGTTATCCGACACCCCTTACACCCCAAAATAGTTATTAATCATAAAATATATGGCGTTCATACGTTAGTATCCTTCAGTTAGTCTATGGTTAGAAATAAATAAACCGACCAGTGATTGAAAAGCGACTTTGAGAGATTATCTATCGATCGGAAACGCAGACGAACCAAACAGTCATTATATAGGTTTTAACCCGCAGAAGTCGCGAGTTGAGTATTTACTTATTAATATTTCGTGATCGGTACTCTAAAGTCCTTTTATCGCCTGAAAAATTTTCTCCCAGTTAAAACGAAAACCATGCTAGTGCAATCTATAATATTTCCTATAATTGACTATGGGGATGTGTGCTTATATGAACTGAACGCTGACCTTCTTAACAAACTTGACAGATTACTCAACAATTGCATTCGATTTATTTTTAATCTTCGTAAGTATGACCATGTATCGAGCCATCGTTCAGAGCTTAATTGGTTGCCCATACGCCAGCGTCGAAGTTTGCGGGCTCTGACAACTCTGTATTCTCTTCTATTTTCTCCCAACACTCCCTCTTACTTAACTCCACATTTTCAGTTTTTATGCTCTAATCATAACCTTAACCTTCGCTCTTCTAATAATCTTATTCTTTGCTGTCCTGTCCATACTTCCGGTCTTGTACATTCCTCTTTCTTTATCCAATCTATTCTCCTATGGAATGCGCTTCCTTATGAAATCAGGATGTCATCTAACCGCTTCAGTTTTAAAGTCAGGGTACGTCGGCTTTACCAGTCTCAGTTAGCAGAATTATCTGGTTAATGCTGTTTTTAATACTTGATGTTGAATTATTATACTTTTATTTATGTATGATGTTATTATATGTATGTATTGTATATATGTAGTATATCGGTGTTGATATGTTATTTATATATTGTTATATTAAATAGGTTAATCATAATTTCATAAAAACTTCTCCTTTTAAACCTACCCATTTATCTCTGCATCACCTAATGGTTGACTGGTAGAGAATGCCTTCGGCATTAAGTCCGCCATTGCATATTTAAGGCATAATGTATAATAAATAATAATAAATAAATATTTATAATTACAGAATATATGTATGAAGAGTAGACAGACGCTGTTGAAAATCATTCGACCAAAAAAAAACTTGATAATAGACATAAACAATTTTAATTAATAATTGTCATTACAAAAACTTCGCTGTTTTATATCATTATTAAAATTCTTATTTCATTGTATCTTAAACGTTAAAAAATATTACTTTGTATAAACATACAAATCTTACTCAACGTTTCTAATAAAGTTATGACTCAAATAATAAAATAAATAAAAATTGGACATACAATATTAGCACAGTATCCATTGACATATAAAAACCAAAGACACACAGTCTCGAATAAAAGTAGCGATCAACGGTCCTGCAAAAACTCCCCAATATACACATACGTGGTTATAGTTGTGCGATAAACTTATGATTTTGCAAATTCGACCTTACCTGAATGATTTAAAGTTGTTTTTACAAGAATGTAAACGACGCAAGACTACTGGAAATGAGTGCATAATCTAAAGTTAAGCGGTGCATCTTGGGTTTTTGAATATTAATGACAGTATCAGATTATATTAAAAAAATTAAATATTTAAGATTTCAACGTTAATGAAATACTTTTCGTATATAGATAAAATTAATAGTCTCTTTGACTTTCAAATGAGTAAACTTTCTAAATCTGTTTTAAATATACAAACCGTCCAAAGAATCTGTAACTTACTTTCTCTATCTATATATTCCTACATATAGATAAGTCCAATTTATAAAAATGAATATCACTATTCTTGATATAATATTAGTATAGAATGTAATTATATAGACACAATTTTTGGTGAAAACAGTAATTAGAATCTTTAATTAAGCAAATGTATAATTTGTTCTTGCAGAGTGAACAGTCACAAGTTGCAAAATTATTCCAAGCAACTTTCTTTTTTAATTACTCAAATATCAGTAAATTTTACAACCTACAAACTTTCCACATTACCTGGACTATATACAGATTTGTTGATGAGTTTTCAATTGTAGATACTTAAAAGTTAAAGAAGCGTCTTCGGTAATTAGTGATGTATTCATATACTCATAAATAATAAGAAAAAAGTGTTTTGCATTGGAGACCTCGCAAAGTAGCTATGGCGACACTCTATCAGATCGTTTACATCAACTTCTATCTATCTTATATTTATTTTATAGCCTACATTTATATTGTAACAAAATAATATTATTAACCGGGAAAATTGTCAGTATAGTGAAGGTCACCACTGTGCAGAGCTAATTATAAACTATATCACAAATTAAGCTATCTCGAAGGGATGTCGACCAACAATATAACATAAATAATTAAAATTATAATCATTAGCGCTTGTCTGTGACATGTGGCAAGGCTTTATATATTTACTTAGGTGGGATCTTTACTAATTATATATTTGGTTAAAATGTTATTAGGTCGTCGTTTGGTTTGTGATGATTTTCACCCATATCATTATTCTGAACACCATCAACTATATTTTTTGGCGATACTTTTCTTCTGGGCGGCAGAGGTGCTTCGTCTAAAATACCTCTAGTACCTAAATATTTACCTTGTTCCTTGAGCACTTTAATCTCTTGATTCATTTCGACACGACGAATGTTCGGTGACATCTTTCTTCGCACTGGAGGGCTGGGTGCTGCACGGGAATACACTGGCCGATTATCAAATATTGACGCATTTATAGGGCATTCTGGTAATAAGCCTGAGGTTTTACTTCTTTCCAAGTAAAATCCTTGCATCGTTCCTTCCGCCTGTACATTCTCTTGTGATTTGTAATCATCGGTATAGAACTTAGTTTTATCACTGCATTCAGCATACAAATGTTTATAAGCTTGAACATCAGATTTGCTTCGTTCAAGAGTAAAGGCACCATTTGTGTGAAGATGACAACTGAATGAACTAGTGTTTATTGTACACGCTGGAACCGTTGAAAAAGGTACGGCTGGTGCCCATAAGCACGCTCCTTCATTTCTTGGCACCAACAAAAGTGGATCCTGCATTTACAAACTACCATTATAATACTGAATCTATTTGTGCAAAATGAATTAAATAATATTGAACAATCACATTACCTTTCCAGTAATAGAGTATATTTTTGATTGAAGTGTATGAAGTCTACTGCGCAAGTACTCATAGGAACATTGTCTTAATTTTATTACCCATTGTACAACATTGTCTTCAGCTCGCGCCGCAAAAATATGCCGCTTTTCAGGTTCATCTCTGTAAATAAATAGGTGGCATCAAAAGAGACATAAAAAATTGAAATTTATCTAACAGTAGTTCAAAACATTACATAAACATTATGGTTTCAAGTCAAATTACATTTACATGAAAAACATGTCCATATGAATACAGTGTATACTGGATTTCCACAGAAAAATATGATATTGCATTAATCCATTCTCATTTCATATTTCTCATATATATTTCTCATCAAATTTTTGCCATACAAGACAGTTATACTACTCCCCACGCCTGAATGTATCAATATGGACTTTTTAAGTTTTATCTACAGGTACAATAAATGTGGAAAGTAGTAATGGGTAGTTAAAACCCAGTTATCATTTCTTTTAACCCACCCCCTGGTTGTTTTAGCCAGATGAAAAGTAATTTTCTTAAAGTTGAAATTGATAACTGGGTTTTAACCCTATCATACGCTTTTATAAACTCAGTGATTACTCATCACCAGTGGGTAGGCATTATCATTACATGTACAAACTACCAAACTTTATGATAATATACACAGCATGGTGTCATGGTGGTAGAGCCATGCTGAAACTATTACTGGTTTCAGCATGAACGGGTCGGCTCGTCCAGGGTAGTATCACCCTCTTATAGAAAACCGACGTGAAATAACAGTGCTTGCATTGTTGCGTTTCGTTCGGCCAGTGAGAGCATCTGAGGCCCTCCCCCCCTCCCCTCTCTTCTCTCCCTCCCTTAACCCTTCCCCCCAAAGAGTGGCAACGCACTTGCGACTCCTCTGGTGTTGTTAGTGTCCATGGACGGTGGTGATCACTTAACATCAGGTGACCCACCTGTTCGTTTGCCACACCTATGACATAAAAAAAAGCACAATAATCATACACACAGTTCTTTACACATCAATGGAGTATAGTGGATGCAAACAGGTAGTTCAAACTTTGTCACATATGTGTAAAAGTGGCATAAGAAAATATGCCATTTCTCTATATGCTTCATTTCAATAACGTCACAAGTCAGTATCACAATATGAATAACATATCAGGTACTGGTTGCATGACATAGCAGAATGCAAATGGTAGAATAATCGATTTATATATCAATACCTAAGATTCATATCAAAGTACATCATTTTATTATAATAAGGTGATAAATTTAGATCTACATTACAGTTACCTATAAAGGTTTATGAGAAAGGCATTAAGTATACAAGACCATCATAACTTACTGACAATTATATAGCCTAATAAAGTTTTAATGGTAATCCATTGTAGATTCTAAATTTAAATACTTTTTAACCCTTTTTTCATATAATGAAGCAGAAAAGAAATTTTGTCTAACATATTAATTTTAACAATAAAGTAAAATATAATTTAATAATTACTCACATAAATGATATAGAAAATGAAAATGGTATGCTCTGTCCATGTTCCATCTGTATTGATGAGTTTTCCATAACAAAAACACCAGCAGGATTTTTTGTATCAAATTTTCCCATTTCACTTATTTTAAAGTAAAATAAATAATTGTTTATCAGTCGGAACCATCTTTCCTTGAACACTAAAAATTAAATAAACTACAAATGTACTAGTAACATAAATAGAGAAGTCAAAAGTTGTTTAGCTATATGAATACATTGATAAATTATTGTAAATAAAACAACAGTGAGTATTGCTGCTTTGTGATAGAAAACTGTGTTGTAGGAGTGCTACTGCAGTTGAACTCTGCATGCAAGGCATACGACCGTCAGTAAGAACGTCAATACGAAGTATAATAGCAAATGTAATTCGAAGTGTTAGAAACTTCGAAATGTTACGAAAGTCAAGTCATATGAAAACACATTTTCAATCTCTTGTTTATGCATAGTTACCACAAAGCAATGAGTTTTTTATAACTTAGTTTTGGGTCTATCCTTGTCAACAAGGACGACGACGGTCGAAACATTTACAGAAATGCTATTAATATCTAAACAGTGAGAGGGATTGCTCTACAAATAATTTAATTACCTGCTTGGTTACGATAACTCCCGCTGGATACCTTTTTATAATTAAGTCTCCCTTCTATGACACAGGGTTGATCGCTCAACTGAGCGATCTCACGAATGTTGCATTTCATTTGTAAACGATAAAACAAACCATCTTTTTAGAAATCATGTCATATTCAATTGTTACACACAATACGCCAATTATAAATGATATTTATTTTATACTCATTTTTATTTACATTTTTCAATCATCTTTCGATGTAAAATGAAATGACACTGTTTAGTGCTGCCAGAACATTTTTCTAAATATTGATAAATTGGTAAACATGTTCTATTTCTAAAATAATCTGTTAGTCTATTAGTTCTACTGAGTTAACTTAAAAATACATTAGGATAGATATTTCCATGTATACCTATGTTGTTCAATTTGTTTCTTGCATATTTCATATTATGAAGTCCTATGAAGTTACCACAAATTCACAGTATTTCCTTGATCTACTGCTATAATACATATCTAATGTTTTGGTAATATTGGAATATTTAATTGGAATATACAAATCTAGTTAAATATATTTCTCCAAACTTTATTGATGCCTTTGAGTAAAATTTCAATATAATTATAGAGAAATATATTGCTATTTGATAGTTTCTTATAAATCCTTCTCAATTTTAGATGTTTTCGAGCCATGGAACAAAGAAATAACTTTCTTCCTTACTTTCGAACAGTGATATACTACGTAGCGTTTTTGGTGTTTATGGGAGGCTCCTCATAAAATACTATGCTATGGTATTCTGTCGTCTTAGTAATCTGTGGAGTGTACGTTTGACCTACGTACATGGATCTCAGTATATAGTATCTTATCTATGTACATGGACTTATTATACTATATTTAGTATATTACGTCCATGCCAAAGAGTATAATAAGTATGATAGGAAGTCCATGCCTACGTACTACTCATCACCTAATCATGTACAATCTGCCGCTTTAGCCCAAAGAGTATAATAAGTAATATAGGAATTTAGCCGCTCTGAATATAGCCGTAGGTTTGGGTTTCCGTGTAATATCAAGTTTAATAAAAACAAATTTAAAATACTATTATAAGAATCTTAAATTGGCATTTACTTATCTTTAAGTTGTCTAGGTATTTTAATATGTATAATGTAATATGTACTCATACCTAAACTTGTGTAATAGTTCTTTACGTTCCCGTGTTTAGAACGATCGAAAAGTTTGTTGCAGCCTGTACACGTCTAATGAATACCAAGACAATATACTATATATTTATTTTTAGAAATAATATCAGCACTGCGATAGTTTTTCTTGTAAAAACCTTGTTGGTTAGCGCCACGTGATGCCCTGAAATATTTTTATTCATGAAAAATTTAGTTCTCATCTAGATATGTTTATTATTTGCAACAACTTTATAATAACGTAGATAAATCCTTATGAGTTTCAAACTTAATTTAAACAAAATAAAATAACAGTAAATTATTTTTTCGATCATATACCCAAATTGCTGAAACTGTATATATTTTCTACTATGAAGTCACCGAATGAATATTTTACCTATGTGAGTTTGGCATAAAGTTCGTCATCACAGTTAAGAGTTGCTAATTGTTTTTGAGATCCTGCGAAGAAGCAATGTCCACCACGAATCAAGAAATGTAAATTAGTAAATATAGTTTTTTTTATGTCGTAACAGGCAAACGAACTGGTGGGTCACCTGATGTTAAGTGATCACCACCGTCCATAGACACTAACAACACTATGGGGAGGGAGGGAAAGGGGAGGAGAGAGGGACAGCGAGAGGAGAGAGGAGGGCCTCCGGCGCTCTCACTGACCTAACGAAACGTAACAATGCAAGCACTGTAACTTCACAGCGGTTTTTAATGAGAGGGTGGTACTACCCCGGGCGAAACCAATAATAGCTTCAGCGTGGCTCTACTACCTACCAAAACTAAAGTAGTAGCTTATTAGCGCTCATAGTCTTCTTCTAATTTTTGTTGTTATAAGGACTCATGAGACCCGAACATTTTCAAGATAAATCACCCAAATAACTAATTTCGCCTAAACTACTTAAATTATTATTACATATTTTAATGAAAATTTCCTCCCATTTTATTACGGATTCGTAAGTATGTATCCCATAAGTCGCGTCACAAGCTATTATAGAAGTTAATGGATCCGGCGGACGTTGTCCTGCCCTGATAATAAAAAAATATACTTAAACGTGTATCGCTCTATCTACTGATGAAAACCGCATGAAAATCCGTTCAATAGTTTTTGAGTTTATGGCGAACAGACAAACAGACGTGGCAGAGTAATTTGTTTTATAATATGTAATGGTTATACTCCGCATACTTTTTCTTTTTTGGTTTATCATGTTGATAATTTAGTATGTTTATTTGAAATGCGTTTTTCTACGTTGTAAATAAGAAAGATTACTAGTGCCATGATATCATTCACATTTCGGTATGTTTTAAACATGTTGTTTTTTAGCAGCCCCGGATATATTCTCACAAATAAGTTAATTTGTTCTAATTTTCTCAAGTGGATTAAAACTTGCCATGATGCCCCTTCCTTACAGTATCCACATCCATACCCACCCTAAGAACTTATATTACAGAATCCGTACTGTAAAATTATATCCAATACTGGAAATTTCAAAAAATAGTTTAAAGAATGCATTTTTGTCTATCAATTGACCTTTCGAGTAATAAAAAATACTTTCTTTTGTAACTAAAAAACAAATGAGATAATTATTATATAGTTTAACATACCTTAAGAAGACCTCCATATAATCGGTATTGTATAGACCAGGATTTCTCAAAGTGGGTAGGGTAAGTAGGGGGTTTGCGTACATAAATGTCACGTAGGTGGCTTGATGACTATCAGGCACGTGCAGCAGACATGGTGGAAGGTGGAAGAGTATCCTAAACATTCACACAAAGCGGTGAATTTCCTTTTACCCTTTGCTACAACATGCTTATATGACAGTGGGTTTTCACATCTGGTCATGATAGAAAAGAAATACAGAAATCGACTTGATATCGAGTTAGAATTAAAGTTATAATTGTCCGAAACTGCTACGAAAATTGATTCAATATGCGACAAGAAACAAGCCATCCCATTACATCAAAAAAAAAATCTTTTAGTACTCTATTTGTTACCTTTTATTGAAATAAAAACCTTATTTTCTTTATTTTGATTATTTTCTTTGAGGAGGGGGAGGGGAGATTTAATTAAAAAAATATTTAATTAATAAGTTAAGGGGTTGCTATCAACTTGACACTTTTATAAGGGTGGTGGGAGGCGAAACCAAAAGTCGTAAAAATCCTGGGACTCGAAATAGAACTAAGACAATTATCATTATTTCCATGCGTCGTATAATTTAAGTTCAGAATTTTTTCTTAAACTTTACATAAATAATTCTAAATTAAAGCAGTCATTACAGAAAATAAACTAATTAGAACCTACTTGATTAATGTTAGGTTGGGACGACTTACATATTATGTACAAGCTCTAATATCTGTAATTTTAAAATAATAATCGAGATGTAATTATTATTCATTTATTTTTAACTTTTTAGTACAAAATAAAACTAGTACACAGGGATACATCTCAAACCTAGCATTTGCAATGTTGAATAGTCCGAGGCTTACGACGATAAGTCTTCTCATTTGTACTATTTTAGACACTATAACGTCACAATTATTAGCTCATATTCCCCATCAAAAATAAAATTAGTCACAACTGAATAATGTAATCACTCCTCGAGTCAATCCGATAAAAAATAGTCGCTTTAATATCGCAATAACACTACATTACTATCGGTACCTACTTACTTCACAATTGAAATCTAGCTTATTTTACAAATACATAATTTTGAGGTTTGGAGCGGCATTGATGAGTTTTTCAGGCACAATCAAACCAATGCATTCCCATGTCTAAAATACATTAACGACAGGTTAATTAATTCATTTATTCAATATTTTACACGTTATATTACATATTGTCGTTCATGTATTAAAAACAGAACTTTCATTCACTTTAACTATGTTTACCAATCACAAATTATCATTAGCATTGCTCATTGATTAACATTACTTTATAATACATTATTATTTATATTTCTCGACGAATTTCTTATCTATATTGATATAGTTAATACAGTGAATTGTAAAAATTTCCTAAAAAAATAACTAAAAATAGAACTTCATTGACTCACTCTCTCTCTCAATATAACTTAATGTTTCCGAAGTCATATCAAAACCGATAATGAAATAACCTTGTACAATTGTACATATAGTATATTGTTCTTTGATATAAATTACCAGCATTGTTTTTGTATAAACTATAACAAACAAGAGTTTTCAACAATCTTGGTATATTTTAACAATGTACCTTATATACGGAATAAATTTTTCTTTAACTGAAAATATGTCTAAAAATAGTTGATGTGGATTCTGCTATAGAAATAAAAAAAAATTACCATTTCGAGTATAACCAATAAATTAAAAAAAAAATCATAAAGAATATTGTCCAGCCTAAATTGAACTCTTCAATGGAAGATACTATTATCACTTTCTATAAAAAGTTTATAACAATAAAATTATGTATCAAACATTTTAGTTGCATCTTTGATAACTGCCAATTTCGTTACATATTTGCTGTGTAATAGTGAAGTTTTATTTCGTAAACAATTAATTAACATTTTTTTGGTAAATCTTAACCCTAAAAGGCGGATAATCATCATGAGCCGAAATTAAGTTTATTTCTAATTAGTTCATATCAGCTTGTATGTTGTACAAAATCACAAACTGATTGAATACAATTTATAATCTTAATTATTCAGTTTTATGTACATGATTAGTTCAATGTAGATCTAGTCGTCAGGCAAAAAAGGGACATAATCGCATTGTTTTAAGCACAATTGTAAATGAAATAATTTTAACAATACCCAACTCAAACTGAGAGAGAAATGTGTCTATACATGATCTATTTAGGCTTTATTCATATATAACAAACTGCTTTCATATGTGTATAAAAATAGTGATTTGGGGGCTTATCTAGCACTCGAGCGTTGGAGCGTTTGTATCCTTAGGTGTGCATTACACGGTACGCAATTCCAGAATTCATTAGTGATTAATAATTGACGAATGACTGATTGTTGGTCATGAACCATATTTTGTAGTTAGACAGGCTTTCCATTCTAAAAAATAGATATTTACGGATGCAAAATGCAATTTCATTACACAACCATCAATAATTTACTTATTGGACACCAGACCGTAGGTTCCGATTTATAATTCACTTATGAATTATGGGATTATGTAACTGAACCTGTCGTGTAATGTACGCGTTACGTAAGCATGTCAAACATTTATATTATTCTTATTGTATGAATATACTATATTATTTTACATGTAATTCAAGCAAATATTTCTAGAAACTTCTCTGTATATAAAATATGTTTAACGGAGTTCGAGGATATTTCCGCAAGGCACTATCCACTGTTTACATAAGTTATCACTTTCTACTTATGTCCAGCGTAGAGTTATTATGTACTCTTTTAAATTAATACTATTACTAATAGCATTATGATTATTGATGAAACTGATTACGGTAAACCTTTGACAAAATTATATATATGAAAATTGTAATGTACAAACATGCTTTACATATTATACGATACAGACCGCGCTGAGGATGATGATGAACGCATTTGTTTTTTTGGGATATGCAATTTATTTTGCCACTTTTTTACAGTTTTCTGTGTCTCGGGTCTTCACAGTATTTAATGTATCTTATCAAATGTATCACTCTGGGTAAGTTATGTATGTTTGATTTATTTTTCTAGAAACAATTGAAATCGGACCTAAATTTGTATTGAAACCTCCATCTAAATTGCCGTTGTGGCTAATTTTTAAATAATTTCTAGAGTAAGTTTTCATTTGAAGCAAATATAACGTAGATGCTTGATTGAATGATTATTTAAATTAAGTTTATTCAATATTATATTATAGTAACTTTTTCGTCTACATATTTTTGGTATATATTTGATGCATATACATCTAAATTTAATTGCGATCAGTTCATAAGTTTAGAAAATTGCGTTGTTAAACCCTAATAAAGTTCAAACTTTAAAAAATCAATGAAGTATGGTCGAATGTCGACCAATGGGCGCCCACTAGTATTAATAACAACGCAATTTTCTAAACTTATGAACTGATCGCAATTAAATTTAGATGTATATGCATCAAATATATACCAAAAATATGTAGACGAAAAAGTTACTATAATATAATATTGAATAAACTTAATTTAAATAATCATTCACCCCGTTACGATCCAAGACAAAGCGTCTTGGGTTGAAATTTCTAGCCTGCTGGAAACGGCAGGCATCCCTTACACCTCCGCTGTGAATACCGCTGTAGGTATTCAGGTGAAGGTAGCCACGTCCACCGCCCATCGTGACCTCACTCGTTTCCTTCGGGACAACCAGTGGGGTTATTTCACGCACTCTCTCGAAGAGGAGCGTAAACTACGGGTTGTGATCCGTAGAGTCCCCTCAGAACTCCCGACTTACGACATCTCAGACGACCTCAAAGAACAGAAGATTCCTGTTCGCGAGGTTCATCGTATGCGCTCTCCGCGCACCAGGGCTCCATATGATATGGTTCTCGTTGTCCTCGATCGCACCCCTCAAGGGAAAGCGATCTTCAATCTCACATCCCTCTGCGGCCTCTCCGGCGTTATCGTCGAGCCGCCGCGCAAAACGTCTATGCCCTCGCAGTGTCACAACTGTCAGGTGTACAGACACTCCGCACGAAACTGTCTCCTGAAACCCAGGTGCGTTAAGTGCCTCGGCGACCACTCCACCAAGGAGTGCTCTCGCTCGAAAGACTCCCCCGATCCCCCGAGCTGTGTTCTGTGCCGCGACGTGGGTCATACCGCGAATTATCGCGGATGT